>JAXIVJ010001982.1:0-120843 GCA_036785665.1 Chirona hameri | reverse complement strand
CTCCGTAGCTCTGGGAGGCGCTATCCTCGGGAGCTCCGTAGCTCGGGGAAGCTCCGCCATTCCTCCGCGGAGCTCCGTAGCCCTGCGGTGAGCCGCAGACAGAAGCCGCCAGCAACAGGGATGCCACGAACACCTGAAGCAGATACAATGTAAGTTACTTCTAAATTAAGCAATACAAATCTAACCATTCTTTTTGTACCAAACATGTCAATATGATAAATATTGGTTACTGGGAAGGGAAGTTCCTATCTGTGTTCTATATTTTCAAGCTATTGAACTAAAAAGAACGTACGTTGGTGGTGAGAGCCCCGCAAACAAGTAAGCAACAATTTGAGCTAATTTAAAGGCTTGTGAGTGCAACTGACAACTTTGTTTTGGAACAGCGAAAATCAAAACATGAGCCTCAACTTTCTTCATCGCATTTCTACTGCTTTACTCACATTCATGTTTCTCAGCTCTGGACTGTACTGTGCTGGAGGAGACTGTGGATGAGACTGATGCGGTGCTGACCGGCTGCTGCCGTTATATAGGTCCGACCCGGCCCGGTCAGTCACGATCCGGAGTCCATCTTGCAACACGCCGCCAATGTTACTGCCGCTCAACTCAAGGTCACCCCGAAGGTGATCAACGTTGCTAGGTTATGTGAATGGAGGCCATAGGTTCACAGCCATTATGGCTAAACTGGCTCTCAATTATTCCGGGGACATATTCAGGTTAATCCACGTTAAAATACCAAAGCCATATTGGTATTTTGTAACACACAAATAGCTTTATGATAAGCTTAGTTTGTTAGTTTGTAGCATATATGTTGTCTCATATTATCATCGCCCTGTTATACGTTGAGCTGTAATTTGGTATTTGTACCCGGAACGAAATTTTAACACTTCCCACTCCCTCATAATGTTAAAGAGCATTCGAGCTCGCATAGAGGCTAACGCCCGGTAGCGCTATAATCCCGCCCTTGATTTGACCCATGCCACTCGCAACTGACCGGTCACGGGTCGGACAGCACCGGTTCAAATGGGTCAGTGCGGAGCTAAGCTGTGACGTCAGATAATTGCTCCGGCCTTTCATGATATTAAGGTTGGGTAATGTCAAACAAAAAATTCGGGTATTGTCATTTACTCGTAATGCTTAATTAAAGTCACAAAAGGAATGTATTCGGTGGGTACACCCACCGACTAATTTCCCTTTGCGACTACATCTTGTTTGACATTACCCAACCTTAATAGTATAAATTGGCGCAATTTCTCGCAAACGTTCATTGCGAGGAAGTCGTTCATGCCAGTCGGTGTCTAAAAAAGTTATCGCCGAAAAATTAGGGTCTCACATGGTCTCCCATTCACAGTAGGTCTTTCCACTGCGCCAGATTGCCACCCATTACAGACGGGAGAAAACACAACTGGCTTTGTCTCGTTGAGACGCGTTCAGTAATCTGAAACAGAAGATACCTGGGACATTACTTAACCTTGACCTGATGTTAACTTTTGGATTTCACATAACCCTGTCTTCCAGTATGTGATTGAAAGTGTTTCGGCAGGACAGACACGATGCCGTTGAAATAACTATTACATAGTTATAAGGTAAAAAGTAATTTATACAAATAAAACTTATAACATTGAATACCCATCGTTAACTTCCTGACCTCCAGACTCCGCATCCCAAATTATTCACTTGATCCAGAGCATGGATGACATCCTGGCGATTACATTTGTAAGTTTCCGATTCCTTATCTCCATTTGATCCTTGCTATCATAATTCACCAGATATCTAGTGTTCCCAGACTCCCGGGGCAAACTCGAAAAGCTGAAAATGACATTTGATGACCTCTGGTGACCTTAAAATTGACTTTAGTCAAAATACGAATGAAATAGTTCGACATTAGCTCCCATGAGCTATCTAACCCACGTCCGCTTTGAAATGCGGTTTGAATTAGTTCATGATAAACCAGTAAAACGTCCCTAATGGGTCGGGAACCGAGCGGGTGGTTTTACGCGTTCTTTCCTTATGTGAAAGAGTACTTGAGTAAAATATGACATGCCAAATTGCTTCCAACTGTGTTGGCTAAAATTCGTTTTGCGCTGTTGTCATGGAAACACCGCGCTTCGAGGTGTCTTCATTTCCTGAGTCAGCATTTTCAAAGGTAACAACTGTTTAAGCTTCGAAAAACCAATGGATACGGTCGGGCCACTCATACGTAAATTTTCCGCCTAGTTCAGGCAGATCTCACCCTGCTCGGTAAAAAGGACGCGAAAACAGATCAGTTCTTTGGGAGTGGTGTAAGATTTGGGGGGATTTGCCCCCAAACTAACTTCTTCTAACCGTTTGAATCCAGCCTTGGAAAGAGCTGTTTTATAATCATGGCGGAGATGGACATAAATATGTTGTTTATATCAAATAAATATATTTACAGGCAAAGAAGGACATCCCCATCACAATTCAATAGCATGAATACATTCATGCACACACACACACACACACACACACACACACACACACACACACACACACAACACATTGAACACACTTCGTATCGTTTAGAATCCGTAAGTTAGAATCCGTAGCTGGTGGACGGAGTACGGGAGCCGCTGCTGGGAGCTCCGTAGCCGCTGCTGGGGGCTCCGTAGCCGCTGCTGGGGGCGGCGGCCGCAGCCGGCTGGCTGTAGCGGCCTCCAGGGGCGGCAGCAGCAGCACCAAAGCCGCCGCTAGCGGCCTGGGCGCCGTAGCCGGTGTTGGCTCCGCCGTACTGGCCGTTCTGGCTGTCCTCGGGGAACTGCGCCTCGCCCTCGTACTGGACGTCAGCCACGAAGCCGGAGTCGCCCTCCACGTAGTAGGTGACGGTCTGGACGCGGGTGTCGGGCAGCAGCACGCGGTACTCTCCCTCCACGCGGCGGCCGTCCGACTCCTCCTTGTGGCCGTAGTCGTTGCCCTGGTCGTCCTGCACCTGGTACTCGAACGAGTACGGCTGCGGCGGGAATTCCTCCTTACCGGCACCGTAGCTGTTCTGCTGGCTTCCGTAGCTCTGGGAGGCGCGTGCCTGGGGAGCTCCGTAGCTCTGGGAGGCGCTAGCCTGGGGAGCTCCGTAGCTCTGGGAGGCTCCTCCGTTCTTCTGGGGAGCCCCGTAGCTCTGGGAAGCGCTAGCCTGGGGAGTTCCGTAGCTCTGGGAGGCTCCTCCGTTCCTCTGGGGAGCTCCGTTGCTCTGGGAGGCGCTAGCCTGGGGAGCTCCGTAGCTCTGGGAGGCGCTAGCCTGGGGAGCTCCGTAGCTCTGGGAGGCTCCTCCGTTCTTCTGGGGAGCTCCGTAGCTCTGGGAAGCGCTAGCCTGGGGAGATCCGTAGCTCTGGGAGGCTCCACCATTCCTCTGGGGAGCTCCGTAGCTCTGGGAGGCGCTAGCCTGGGGAGTTCCGTTGCTCTGGGAGGCGCTAGCCTGGGGAGCTCCGTAGCTCTGGTAGGCGCTAGCCTGGGGAGCTCCGTAGCTCCGGGAGGCTCCTCCGTTCTTCTGGGAAGCTCCGTAGCTCTGGGAAGCGCTAGCCTGGGGAGTTCCGTAGCTCTGGGAGGCTCCTCCGTTCCTCTGGGGAGCTCCGTTGGTCTGGGAAGCGCTAGCCTGGGGAGCTCCGTACCTCTGGGAGTCTCCACCGTTCCTCTGGGGAGCTCCGTAGCTCTGGGAGGCTCCTCCGTTGTTTTGCGAAGCTCCGTAGCTCTGGGAGGCTTCTCCGTTCTTCTGGAGAGCTCCATAGCTCTGGGAAGCACTAGCCTGGGGAGCTTCGTACCTCTGGGAGTCTCCACCGTTCCTCTGTGGAGCTCCGTAGCCCTGGGAGGCTCCTCCGTTTTTCTGGGGAGCTCCGTAGCTCTGGGAAGCGCTAGCCTGGGAGGCTCCGCCGTTCCTCTGTGGAGCTCCGTAGCTCTGGGAGGCTCTGTCGTTCCTCTGGGGAGCTCCGTAGCCCTGGCTCAGACCGGATCTACCCCGTTGTCCATCAGCAGAGACGGCGGCCACCGCCAGCAGAAGAGTTATCACGAACACCTGACGGATAATGCCATACGAGGTTTGAAGATGAACACGACACGAATGATGCATACAAATATGACTTATCTGACTTGGATTTTACTAACGAATATTGTAAACTTCCTTTACTAAATATTTAACCCCATGTGGTACATTTATCAGTCAATAAAAGTAAATACATTAATGGATGTGAATATATAACGCAACGAGTTTTACTGTTGAGATGATCTATGAGGCCTCGAAAACAGGTAAAAATATAAACGATTTTAACCGATATTTTCTACGATAGACATTATACGCTTGCATGCCCATTCTATGACTCGCAATTTCTGTTGGATGACCTACCTTCATATTCGTCAGTGTAGAGCAGAGCCGAGATGAGCTGGACTGTGCAGGAGGAGGCTGTGAATGTACTGATGCGGTGCTGACCGGCTGCTGCCGTTATATAGGTCCGACCCGGCCCGGTCAGTCACGATCCGGAGGCCACCTTGCAACACACTGGCAATGCCGCTACCCAGTTCGCACTACGAACACACAACCAAACCTCTTATTCACGGCAGGAGACTGACTTTAGACGTGAAAAGTCGCTGGTTTGATAGAATAATGTGACGGAATGGTCATGTTTCCGATTGTGCCTGATGAAGGTGTGGAATGACCCAGTAAATATCACACAACACAAACCATTATCCGAAATCAACTTGACTCAGCTTTCATGTCATTCAATGTTTGACTGGAAATATTGAAATTGCAGACAATAATGCCTTCGAAATCCGTTTTAGTGGGGCTTGTGATAAGTAATTCGTGCTCATTAAAAATTTACCGATATATTTTCTGTTGCTAATGAAAACTCTTATCATTATTTCAACTTTGCCTGATTCGTGTTAAATATGTAATGTGTGGATGTACTTTCTCGTATTTTCGCTTGATGTTTTCGTAATATTTTCTTACAATGGAGGAAATGAAGGAAGGTTGTATGAAAAATGTGTATAAGTTTTGTCTTGTGTCGTATGCTGACAGAACACGCCCGCGGGGGGGGGGGGGCAGATTTTGTCCCCTTGTTATCTTCCGAACCAATAACCGCAGCGAGACGCGCAAGGCGGTAATGGAAAGCTCTCAATGAGTTTCATTTAGAGCATGTTAAAGCATTAAGCAATTGTCGAAATACGGTCACATCTCAGGTTACAGTCAGGTAAAAGTTCAAAACCGAGTTATTCCAGTTGATGGGCCATACTTTCCATTCAAAGTCATTGCCACCATTATCACACAAAGTGCTCTCAAAGTTTTAATAATCTCCGGCATAAGCGAAAGTGAGATTGTAAATAAAAGGTCAAGGGCATGGTCAGGTCACGAAAGGTCACTATTGACAAGAGGTCTACGAAAGTCATGCGACACATGTTTTGAATTATTTTACACATATGATTCGATAGTAGTAGCCAATAGCCATTTACACAACTTGACCTCATATAATGCTGCTTAAGTGAAGTTCAGGTCGACAAGGTCAGGTCACGCAAGGTCAATATTGGAAATTGATTAATCTAAATAAAAAAGCATGTTTCTAGACCACTGGTCTCAGAAATACAGTAGCGGTATTAATTTGTCTTTATGTGGTTACTAAAAGCAAAAATAAAACGCACTTCCAAAAACTGACGTCATGAGTATCAGATACTTAGCCCTGCGGGCGACCAGAATTACATTACCTGCGGGGGGGGGAGGGGGCAGATTCTGCCCCCCCCCAGGGATCTCGAAAACCGCTGAGTTGATGTCGATGGGACAAACACCATCCCATTCGTCATTACAAGATTTTGGACCACGACATTTTTTCTTCTTCTTAAAAATGTGGGGCTAGGGGCCAACAAATACGAAACTTTTGGGTGTTTTTGAAAGGTCATTGCAGTCATGTGGTTCGACCGATTTTCATGCAGCAAACGTTTTTGAGCTTGAAATGCACTGGTCTTCAATATATCAAAGCCAAGTAGCAAAATGATAAACCAGAGGCGTATTCAGGTGATGTAAAATGGGGGGATTTTCTGATAACAAATATGTGCTGTTCGTGATTGTTTGGGACTATATGAACGTCACATCTGGCCATTAATTTCTGTAATTTGTTAATTTTAATATATTGCGCATAGGCGGATCCGGGTAAACAACGTGGGAGGCACCATGCGCGTAACGCTTTTTTATCATCTTTCTAGTTTGAAGGTAGACCTAATTTCAGGGAGGGTATCGCGTCCCATTCTTTTGTACCTAAGTGCGCTTCTGCCAAAAAAATATGTACTGTCCCCATTTATTTGGGATTATCCCAGTACTCCAGCATTTATTGCACCGCAAACTATGAAGGAAGTATGCGCCACACAACCGCATTCGTAACACCCTCTCAAAAACAGGAGCCTGGCACCGCCTCTGCTGGGACTATTTTCTTAAAATTTTGACCCAACACGTGTTAATCAATGGTGGGAAAAGTCTTTTAAAAAAATCAACACGGTAGGCCCAGCAGTTTAGGAGCAGCAAATTAAAAACCACGGGGGGGGGGGCAGAATCTTCTCCCACAGGGAATAGGGTTGGGGAGCCATACTAGTAGAGCGGCGAAGCAAAAATTTCGTGCGCTTTTTGATAAAGTTTTGCAAATTTCACAACAGTTTTGCAATTGTACGAAGTGAATTTTGTTATGTGGAAGCAACCTGGATTTTGACCATGAGGCACGTGCCGGTCCCAGAAATGGCGAGGTACCTTCATTTTTTGGAGCATGGTAGTAACGTGTATTATACCCTGCCGTTCTTGTTCTATGTAAGGTAGAACATTTTGGAGTGTTGGGCTTTATAGCTGATAAATGACTTGACTTTGGCACCTGATGGCGTGAACTGAAACCTGGTGCTACCGCTGCTGGAGCTTATTTTAGCAGGACACTTTCGCTTTTTTTTTCAGCAATTGACCTTGCGCCGTTTATCCTGGTGTGTTACTAAATTAATATCATATTGTATATAGAGAACTCACATATTCTCCACCACGAACTGGTTTCAAATATGCGGCTGGTTTTGTTGCAAGGGGGGTTAAAATGCGTGCGCCCCTAAACCACAAAATATCCAAATCGACACGATGCGTATGCTATAGCCCCCCCCCCCCCGAGGGGTGTGCAGTTGTGCACGTGTGCACATGCTGCGAGATTCCGACACGGATGAGTGTGAATCACTTTGAGCCACGCCTTAATTGACATACCAAATTTCATAACAATCGGATTAGAGGTTTCTGCAATATAAAAGAGGGGTGGCACGTGCGCACGTGCTGAGATATACTGGTACGGATGAGTGCAAAGTGCTTCCGAGCCACGCCTTAGTCGACATACAATATGCTTTTTTATGTTTGTTTTCATTTCTTAGCTGGGAGTGCCGCGACATTTTCTCTTTTGTTCTCTGGTGTTAACCTAACCCATTATCGCCCACCCCTACTTCTAGTGATTCGAATTGTGTTATTTTTTGTACGCTATGGGGATTGGGGGAGATTAAGAAATCCTGAAAATATTAATATAAAATATAGATAACTTTTTGAGATACAGCATCGACCAAAAATGACCCACCGGGCGCCTGCTCGGTGTGCGCGCGCTGCCCCGCTGTGCCGACGCGGCCGGCCCACCCCATCGCTGACCTAATTTATGAGGCCGAGCCGGCCAAAAAATAAAAAAACTGCGATGTGTCGCGTGCCAGCTTTATTGGCATCAACAATCACCTTGATCATGCGTTATCACGTATTGCAAAACCAGACGAGTCATGACTATATCGGCACGGCACTTGTCTATTTCTGAACGGTGACGGTAGCACACAATCACGAGCATTGTGCACGCGCGATTAGCGATTTCTTTCGCTCACGTGTCGTCTCTTCATAGACCTGCATAGCTGCCAAGGAAGGAAGCAATACATCCACCAGCGGCGCCGGATTCCGGGGGGTCAGGGTGAGCAGTTGCCCACCCTGAAAAAAATATGGGTGGGCACAACTATGTTTTTGCACACCCACTTCGGCCTAGGGGCCCTATGTGCGGAATGGAGGCCCTCCCGTGCGGAGAGGAAGCCCTCCCGTGCTGAGAGGAGGCCCTCACGTGCAGAGAGGAGGCCCTTCTGTGCAGAAAAGGGACACTTTCATGCAGAGATGAGGCCCCTTTGTGCGGAGAGGAGGCCGTTCCATGTGGAGAGGAGCCCCCCCCCCCCCCCCCTCCCGTGTGGAGACGAGACCCCTCTATGCAGAATGGAGGTCCTCCCGTGCGGAGAGGAGGCGCTCCCGTGCGGAGAGGAGTCTTTCCCGTGCGGAGAGGAGTCTCTCCCGTGCGGAGGGGAGGCCCTCTCTTGCGAAGAGGAGGCTCCTCTGCGCGGAAAGGAGGCCTTGCCGTGCGGAGAGGCCCTCCCGTGTGGCAGGCCCTCCCGTGTGGAGAGGAGGTCCCTCTGTGCGGAAAGGAGGCCCTCCCGTGCGGATAGGAGTCAGGAGGCCCTCTTGTGCGGAGAGGAGTCTTCTTAGCTCTGGCAAGGGCCTTATTATGCGGAGCGCTCCAGCACAGAACAACAAGGCTCTTACACCGAAGACAAAGTCAAACAGCTCAACACCTCGAATCACACAATTATCAGCACGTTCGCACGCTAAACAGGGACAGGGAACACTGACCCTTCCTCGTTTCGCGCGTCCCGCCCGGGATCCCTGTCCGCGCGCGGGCGGCCCCAGCCGGTGCGAAGAGGCGGCACACGCCCGGTGAGTCAAAATTGGTCGATCAAAATTTTGCGCCTGCTGGGAGCGCGAAATAAAGAGGGAAGTGAAAACGCTTGACACGACGGAGTACATCGTACATTTATATTCCATTTGACAAACTTTATCTGGCCATAATATAGGTTGCTGGTCAAAATGTCTAGCCTAGATAGACCCGGTGTCGTGGTATCGAAAAATCGCCAACTTTGACACCCTGCCAAATCGATGTCCGGCAGCCGGCGTCGCTCGAGCCGGAATGTTTATTTTTAGACATCCCTCCCCATAGTCCAGACGGTCTGGCAAAGCAATCAGTTAAAACACGACGTCGGTACAGTCCTTCAAACGCATCGACCATTTTTGACGCGCTGGGCGGTAATGGGTTAAGGTGTCGTGCGTCGTTGGGATCGAGGGCGGGGGCACTCCTGGTCACCTACTAATGGGTGGCGGTTAGAAAAAAAACAATACACATCGGGTCGATTTGGATATTTTGCTGACCTGAGCTGAGATGACCTGACCTGAGATTACTTGACCTGAGATGACCCGAGGTATTTTTTGTTATATAATGTGCGCAATTGATTCCCAAACAGCTGTGCCAAAAACGGCGGCACTGCGCGCCGCCGTTTTTTCGCTATCTTCGAAAAACCTGTGAGGGGGTATCTAACCCCCCGGCACGGCGCGGGTTAAGCTCCACCCCCTGGGGTGCGACGTCACGAAAATTCCGGTGCCGTGAACACTTCTGCGGCCGTTAGATGCCAAAGATTTACAAAACAAAATAACCAAAGTCTTAATCCATGTTCAGCTTCAGTTCAACTCCCTCCTTACTAAAAAAAAAACAGTTGCAACAAAGCATTGGCGGCCACATGCAGACGTGCTTGTAAATGCCGCAGTGCACCAATTTGCATTACATCCGCACCCTGCGACCGCTGCGTCTGCGATTTCACAGACACAGCGGTCGCAGAGATATGACGTCACACCCTTTCCCATTCCCACATTCCATGCCCCCCCCCCCCCAGTCTGGTCGGTGTTCGACGCTGATTGGTCTGATCGCAGCTGGACGCAGCGGTCGCAGTGGTCGCAGGCTGCGACCAGTACCGTGAACAGCGATCATGTTTCAGTTCACGCCATCATGTGCCATGGTCATTGTTCAAGTCATTTGTCAGCTATAAGGCCCAACACCCCAAAATGTTCTACCTTAAATAGAACAAGAACAGCAGGGCATAATACACGTTACTAGCATGCTCCAAAAAATGGAGGTACCTTGCGCTTTCTGTGCCCGGCACGTGCCTCATGGCAAAATCCAGCTTGCCTCCACATAACAAAAGAAAATCACTTCATATCATTGGCTAACTGTTGTGAAATTTTCAAAACTTTATCAAAAAGCACACGAAAATAAATTTATTTTTGCGAAGTTGCTATATTGCTACGCCGCTCTGGCCTCTACTTTGTCAGTCAAAAATAAAGATATATGACATGGTTTTTTGCATCGTTCATACGCTATTATCTAATATGTATGCTGTGTTTTTTATATCTTTGACAATTTTGATTTTGTAGAATTTAAAAAAAAATAAGTGTCTTGCTTTTTGGGGGTCAAAAACTAGAAATGTTGAACATCTGAGATCGTCATTTTGAAGAGAATGTCATCTTTCTTTTCGCGTTTTTATTAGCGATGTGCTTCAAATCTCGATTGTATACGAATTTGCAAACATTTATCGTTTTTCCAACAAAAATGGCATCCAATTTTTGGATATTAAGCCAAAAGACACGTTAGTCACAAGACCCTTTGTTCTGGTGATATAATTGCTTGGGATGATTCAATTTGATTTGTTTGAGTGATCTTTTTTCGATCTGTCACGATGGAAGCGTGCAATTGGCATTAATAATATTTAGTCATGGAATAGTATATCCAATAAAATAAATTACAGCATCCTTCAGTTATTCAAAGCTATACAATATATTCGACATTTTATGTTTTATCTGAAATATAGCGTCACCAGTTTTCTGATTTAATGAAAGTAACATTACAGCCATTGGAGTTCAAGAAGTGGCGGATCCAGGATTTTCTAAGGCAGGGGCTTCAGGCCCGAGGGCGGCATATTTCCTCGATGACAGGGGCGGCATGGTCCAGAGGGGCGCCAATCCAATATGTAAATTATAGGAAATAGTTCACCTTTGAAATTTTTCCCAAACACGATTTGATTATATTTTTTAATACAATTTATTTTTATATTGTCCAAAATGGCCTTATATCGCGCAAATTCAGGACAGAAGGCCGTACATTATTATTGTTTATCAAAACTATATGCTAAAACTATATGCAAGAATATGCAAAACTATATCTGAGTCAGAGTCCTGACGTCACGCGAATAAAAAAAAATCACCAGCCAATCAGATTCGAAAGTAGTCTCGTAAGGATAGACTCGCATTAGAGATGTACCAACCGGCGGCCGGCAGTCCGCTTGCTAGCACCAGCTGCAAGCTGATTGGCTGATGGTATAGCCTCTGCCGGGGCTATACCATCACCTATCCTATCTATCCTACCTACCTATCCCGCACCACATTCTTTCGCCGGCACAGCATTCCTTCGCCAAAAAAAATCAAATATATTCGGCTGGAGAGTCTTTTCAGTCAAGAAAACTTGCAGATAAGGTTTTCCCAACACGGGCTACAAAACTGCTATCTCAGTTTAAAACTAATGTTGAAGGTGAACTATTTCCTTTAAACGGGTCAAATATGCCTCTCCTTTAACGCGCGCCCGGGGGGGGGGGGGGGGGAGGGACAGTTTCTCAATATTTTGACAAATATATTGCCGTGAAACGTTCCGTACCTTATGTTGCATCCCTTCTACATCTTCTATCAACATGTCAGTTGGGCAAACTACAGAGAGGAGACCAAAAATAGATTAATCAATTTTTAGATTTCGTTATGGCCATATTTGGGCATACATGCGGTATCAAACTGTGAGGCCTATGTCATTAGGCCAATTCGGAGCAACATACGCATACTTGGAGGTTGAAAAATGTTGGAGAACATGTTGTCCATCAATATATCGGAATAATAAATGTAGCCAGATTCGGCAATTGCCCTTATTCCACTGTAAATGACGATCTAAATATTGTTTCCGCGACGCAACGACCACAGCGTGAAATACATTTTTAGATCCGTCGGCAACCAGATAATTCAATTTTAGATCGTGAAGTCAGATGGCGAATCAAAATTTAGATCGCTGAGGCTGCTGCGAGTGTCGAAATTGAGATTGCCGACCCTTACTTTTGCCATATCTGCCAAAAGTAGGGATCTGATCATACAAGTACAAGAAAATATGATGGCGCGATTCGTGCAGTTTCAACCGAAAAAAAATCAGGGTGATGGGCGTGTGTAGGGGTGATATGGTGTTTGAAGGTGCAAATGTCAGGAAAACAATACATTTTTAGATCGGATCTCCTTATAAGGGCATGCTCCGCCCATGTTGATGACGTCACGACCTAATTTTTGATCGATTAATTTTTACATTGCCTCCGTAGTTTTCCCAACTGATGTCATTGAAATTAGTGAAGTAGTTTTGGAGATAATGACGTTTTAGTGACGTCAGGTCATGCCATTTTTGGTGGAAAAACAATTTATGTTTGAAAAACCGTAGAAAATCGAGTTGTAAAGCAAATTGGAAAAAAAAATGAAAGAAAATGAGATGTTCTTAAAAATGGTTATCTCGAATTTGCATTTTTGTTAGTTTTTGACCCCCTCCCCCCGCAAAAAAAAAGTTATTTGTTTTGGGAAAATCCCACAAATTCTAAATTTTCAAAGATATATAAAACGAAATATATATTAGATAACCAAGTATGAACGATACCCACACCGAATTTCAAAGTAAAATCTGCATTTTTGACCGACTTATGGTTCCCAACTACGATTAACTCATGACGTAATTTGTTGAAATTGCATTTTATGGCTTTTAATTACCAGATACAGGCGAATAAATGACACCACTGTATTTATGAGACAAAACTGGTCTAGAAACATGACTTTTATATTTATATTAATCAATTTCAAATTTTGACCTTATGTAACCTGACCTTGACCTGAACTTCGCCTAAGAGCCATTATATGGAGTCAGGGTGTAAAATTGGCTACTACTATCAAATTATACGTGTAAAATAACCCATAAAACATGTGTTGCATGACTGTCGTAGACCTTTTGCCCATAGTTATATTTTCTGACCTGCTTGAACTTTGCTTAAAATCTCAATTTCCCTTAGGCGGAAGATATATTATACCTCTGAGAGCAATTCGTGCCATAATAGTCACATATAAGGCTTTAAATGGAAAGTATAGCAAATCAACCCAAATACCTCGATGTTGGCATTTCACCTGACCGTGACCTGACATGTGACCTTATTGTAAACATTTAGCGTATGTTTACGTGCGTCTCATTAAGAGATTTCGATTGCTTCCTTACGCGTCTCGCTGCGATTATTGGTTCGAACGAGGTGGCAGTATATGTCCCCTCCCCCTTCCCTCCCTAGTTCGGCTGAATACCCCAGCGGGGCGCGGAACTCCTTTGCAAGTCTGGTGGCATGATCGGAAAGTCCGACTGCGGGTCTACGTATACGTAGGTTCACATGATTCACAAGATTTACATGATTTTGTATTATCCGGGCTAACTACATGTAGCCCGGAGAAGCAAAAAAAAAATTGTCGCAATATCGGGAAACTAAGTTCCATACGTGGATAAACAAGAAACAAAATCCTGTGTTACGACAGTTGAGCCGTTCTTATTGGGTCGCGCCAATCCCAGGGGATTAAAACACGTTTTCAGCGTCAGTCACTGATTTTACAATTTTACTTTTGGCCTCAAGATCAAATTGAACCTCCGTTTCCCAGAATCAGGTCCATTTTGACCTTACAGGTCTCCTTCAAGGTCAAATTCAATGCAAAAGGACGGGGACGCCGTAACGCCCAAAGTTTGCGTCAGATTGCAACACAAGTGGTCTCAAACTATGTCCCCTGCCCATTTCCAGGATGACAAGTATTCTTAGAGTAAATTTGTTCCCGTGACCTTCAAGATCAAAGGATCGGGAACGCTCTACGCCATACTTTGGGCGCTAACTTGAAGGTCACGGGGTACAACCCTAAGAATGCTTGTCACTCTGGAAATGGAAAGGACAGGAAAAATCCCGTCCTTTGACTCTGAATTTGACATTAAATGTTACGGGGCTTGACCTTGAAGGTCACGGGGCACAACTCTGAATATTCTTGTCATGTTGGAACTGGGCACAAGGAATCGTTTGAGACCAATGTGTCGCGATCGGACGGTAACTATGGGCGCTACAGCGTTCCCCGTCGTTTCACCTTTAATTTGCTCTTGAAGGAGACCAGTAAGGTCAAAATGGACCTGATATTGTAAAGCAAGAGGTTCGTGTTGACGTTAGTCCCTAGGACCAAATCGCGTAAAAATCGATGACCGGCGCTGAAAACGTTTCTGTGGAGCTGTGGACATCATGGACATTCGACATTCATCCAAGCTATTTTTAGGCTCCCCGAGTGTGAAACGTACAATACGTCAGTACATTCAACGCCTCGACAGGCATATTTTAAAAAGTGTCACGGTTATTGTATGGGGGTCCTCTTCGTAGGCGCCATCCAGGGCGCTATCGGGAGTGGGGGGGGGGGGGGCAAAAGCGTATTATTGGTTTCGAAGGTCACGGGTGTCAGGTCGCCGTCGGAGGGAAGCTGAAGGCATCAGGGTGCCATCACTCTGATTGCGCCGGGACGCGACATCGTTTTCGGGCCGACAAGGCGCCATTCAGGGGCGGTATGAGGGTAGCGGGCGGTATGCCTTTCGACGGTGGCAAGACGTCTTCCGAACTCCGAAGGCGGCATAATGCACTCTGGGGGCGGCCAAATATCTTCCGAGGGCGGCATAATGGGCTCTGAGGGCGGCAAGACGCCTTCCGAGGGCGGCATATTGCACTCTGAGGGCGTCAAAATGTCTTCCTGGGGCGGCGCTGTAACGTCTGAGGGAGGCATAATGCGTTGTGAGGGCGGCAAGCTGTCTTCTGAGGGTGCCAGGGTGCCTTTCAAGAGTGCTGCGACGCCGTCGGTAGACACAAGGGCGCCCTGGGGGCCTCCCGAGAAGGCTACGGCGCCTTCGGCGCCGGCAAATCCTTTGCAAGAACGGCGTTGCGGCACCTTCGGCGCCGCGGTGCCCGAGGGCGCCGTTTTATAAGGCAGGAGGCTTCAGCCCCTACGCCCCCTGGATCCGCCACTGAGTTCAAGGACGTCTATTGCCGTACAGAATGTCTCGGGGTTTCTTTGGTCCCTGCACATCGAGAACAAAACCCCATTTGGAGCAAAATTGTTGTGAACGCCTTCGACATTAACTATCTCTGATGCATTTGGTTATAATTAATTATAATCTTATAATGGTCACACCACTTTAGATATTCAACCCAAAACTTCAGTCTGGGCTGGTCAAGTGTAGACTGCAGGGCTCATATGGTTTTTGTTGTTGTTGATAAGTCCAACTGTATACTGGTCAACACGGTGGCGTGACGCATACTCTTGGATTAAAGATTAATCGCATGCTACCTGATTGCCTGAAAACCGTTTAAGAATTTGACCAACATCCCATTGTGTTTACTGTTTCTTGCTTTAACCTTGCCCCATGCCTGTCCGTCTTCTAGTAAAAACAAAAACTACCATTTACTTCTCCGAAATACTCCTGGCTGCGGCTGCCATCATTTTGCAGTGATTTCATTCAATGTTCAGCTAAGCAAGTTTACTTCAAAAAAAAATATTAAGACTTGCTCTGGCAAATACTCATGGATAATGCGTCTCAATTCTTACATGAAGCACCTAAATATACCTATCTGTCGTACCTAAATATGCCTATTAGGTACCTATGTTTAACCCTATTTGTAACAGGGGGGGGGGGCGGATTCCGCCCCCCCACCTCTCATGTTTTTCGCAGATATCTCCAGAACGGCTGAGAGCAGGCCCATGAAATTTTGGGACTTTCATAGAATTGAATACCGCATTTGGAGTTAATTTTTTTAGTTCTTGCCCTGAACAGAGGCGGCTCCAGGGCACAGTTTTGGGTGGGTTCGGAGGCGACATTTGGCGATAATACGGAAATGCGATCTTCACGGTTTATTCCTAACTTCCTCAAGTATGAAGGAGTTACCTCGGTTTACGGTGATTGCAACAAGTGCACATTAGTTGATGTTATTGAAATATCATAAAAATTGCATGGCAGAGGCGGTTTCAGGGGCTTGAAAAGGGGGGGGGGGTTCCAGGAAGTATTCAATGCTTGGCGGGAAGCCAATAGAGCGATGTAAGGGACATTTATAGCTATCAAGATGTAAAAGATAGCTTCTGCTTCAATTATTTGCATAATTTATTACATATAGAGTTTCAGGGGCGTGTTCAGGCACATGCAAAGGGGGGTGAATGACATGGTGATGACGATATGCCAGCGATAACGGCGCAATAAACGTTTAGCTTATAATGATATATGCACATATGAGGCCAGAAAAGGGAATAAAGTCATTTTTTGTAGAGGCGCGCTCAGGAATGGAAAAAAGGGGTCATATTATTGCAAGGAAACTAAGAGGCATGGGCGTACAATGACATAACATACTGCAGTTTTCGGATGAAACACGCACCACAGGCTACTCAACGAACGATTATAAGATAATAGGCGAGTCCAGGTAGGGTAAAAAGGGGGTAAGCAATGTTAATTGAAGTTGTAAGTGAAATAGTCACTGTTGACTAGTTAGTATCATAATAGCGGATAATATACGTATCAAAAGGTCTTGCGCCGCCCCAGTTTGGATCCTGGATACGCCTATTATGAAGTACAACATGCAAAAAGGAACTATCTACGATCAGTAACATATTTATAGTGCTGGGTAGCAACTTGTCTGCGGTTAATATTTTTTCCCAATTTGACCTCCCTTTTCACTAACCTGGTACCACCTATGGCAAAAAAAGAAGATTTATAACTGTTTTGTCTAATGTCACAATCACATGCCATTTCATTTATATAAAAGAAACATAAAATGGTTTTATTACGTATTTACTTCACCTCCATATTGAGTGACCTGCACACGCCTATGGTTTTTGAATTTTCAAACGCCACCGTTATATTTCAATTTCCAATTCAATCTCTATCGATCCCTATTGGTTGTGTTAAAATCCGTTGATAAACATGAAAGCTATGTTGGATCAAAAATGCCACTAAAATTTGTCGTTTTTGCCCCCCTGTTGCTCCCCTATCCAAAATTTACATTTTTGTATTATTTAGAAATGTAGATCGTGTTGAGCGGAACCAAACACCGTTTCATTTTTGAAAATCGGACGGGTAGATTTCGAGATCTCCGGGGGGGGGGGCGGAATCCGCCGCCCCCCCCTGTTACAAATAGAGGTAGCCAGGAGCCTGTTACAAATAGGGTTAAAGTGCGCTGGATTTGCACAGTGATTTTCAGATGAATGTTCTTAATCTGTCACATGTGGCATTATCGGGTTTATCTGAGAGTTGACTGTAGTTGTGACATCTAATTTCATTCAAACGTTTTTATATACAGTTGATTTAAGTAGGTCATTTGCTTCTCAAGCCCCTACTACATGCAACTTTGCAAGCATAACCATTAATTAAAGTGACCATGTAATTGAGTTTTGCCGTCTAACAATGCGAAGAATGATTTAATTTGATGTTTTCTAGTAAAGTTGAGAGGAATTAAAATTAAAAGAGAGGGTATGAGATAAAAGAAAACACAGTTGTGTGCGAGCTGATTTATATTCTGGACATAGATGGGCATAAACAAATGTTTTTTATGTAAAATAAATATACTGTTTAACACACAGACAATCACTTACCTTTCACGTTTACAAACGCATGCACACATTCTCACACACATTGAACACATGTGTATAACCATAGCGTCGTTCAGCATTTGTAAACTCAACACGGGACCATGTTATTCTGATCTTTGACCTAGACGACTCATGCTTGTTAGAATCCGTAGCTGGTGGACGGAGTGCGGGAGCCGCTGCTGGGAGCTCCGTAGCCGCTGCGGGGGGTGGCGGCCGCAGCCGGCTGGCTGTAGCGGCCTCCAGGGGCGGCAGCAGCAGCTCCAAAGCCGGCGCTGGCGGCCGGGGCGCCGTAGCCAGTGTTCGCTCCGCTGTACCGGCCGTTCGGGCTGTCCTCGGGGAACTGCGCCTCACCCTCGTACTGGACGTCAGCCACGAAGCCGGAGTCGCCCTCCACGTAGTAGGTGACGGTCTGGACGCGGGTGTCGGGCAGCAGCACGCGGTACTCGCCCTCCACGCGGCGGCCGTCCGACTCCTCCTTGTGGCCGTAGTCGTTGCCCTGGTCGTCCTGCACCTGGTACTCGAACGAGTACGGCTGCGGCGGGAATTCTTCCTTACCGGCACCGTAGCTGTTCTGCTGGCTTCCGTAGCTCTGGGCGGCGCTAGCCTGGGGAGCTCCGTAGCTCTGGGAGGCTCCACCGTTCCTCTGGGGAGCTCCGTAGCTCTGGGAGTCTCCACCGTTTCTCTGGGAAGCCCTAGCCTGGGGAGCTCCGTAGCTCTGGGAAGCACTAGCCTCGGGAGCTCCGTAGCTCTGGGAGGCTCCACCGTTCCTCTGGGGAGCTCCGTAGCTCTGGGATGCTCTAGCCTGGGGAGCTCCGTAGCTCTGGGAGGCGCTAGCCTGGGGGGCTCCGTAACTCTGGGAGGCTCCACTGTTCCTCTGGGGAGCTCCGTAGCTCTGGGAGGCTCCAACGTTCCTCTGGGGAGCTCCGTAGCTCTGGGAGGCTCCACCGTTCCTCCGCGGAGCTCCGTAGCCCTGCGGTGAGCCGCAGACAGCAGCCGCCAGCAACAGGGATGCCACGAACACCTGAAGCAGATACAATGTAAGTTACTTCTAAATTAAAGAATACAATTTTAACCATTCTTTTTGTACCAAACATGTCAATATGATAAATCTTGGTTACTGGGAAGGAAAGTTCCTATCTGTTCTATGTTTTCAAGCTATTGAACTAAAAAGAACGTACGTTGGTGGTGAGAACCCCACAAACAAGTTAGCAACAATTTGAGCTAATTTAAAGGTTTGTGAGTGCAACTGACAACTTTGTTTTGTAACAGCAAAAATCAAAACATTGAGCCACAACTTTCTTCCTCACATTTCTACTGCTTTACTCACCTTCATGTTTCTCAGCTCTGGACTGTACTGTGCTGGAAGAGGCTGTGGATGAGACTGATGCGGTGCTGATCGGCAGCTGCCGTTATATAGGTCCGACTCGGCCCGGTCAGTCACGATCTGCTGGCCATTTTGCAACACGCCGCCAATGTTACTGCCGCTCAACTCAAGGTCACCACGAATGTGATCAACGTTGCTAGGTTATGCGAATGGAGGCCATAGGTTCCCAGCCATTATGGCTAAACTGGCTCTCAATTATTCCCGGGACATATTTGGATTAATCCACGTTAAAATACAAAAGCGATAGTTGTATTTTGTAACACTCAAATAGCTTTATGATAAGCTTAGTTTGTTAGGCAGTAGCATATATGTTGTCTCATGTTAGCATCGCCCTGTTATACGTTGTGCTGTAATTCGGTATTTGTACGCTGTCCCTACTCCCTTGTCAACTCATTTATTTATATTTTGCAACCTATCTGTCGAGCGGCGCAGCGACCAGCTGGCAGCAGCGTATCGCAGATATGGAATATTCCTCTACCGAGTGTCAATATTCCGCTACCGAGTGTCAATAATCCTCTACCGAGTGTCTATATTCCTCAACCGAGTGTCAATATTCCTCTACCGAGTGTCAATATTCCTCTACCGAGGGTGTATATTCCTCTACCGAGTGTCAATATTCCGCTACCGAGTGTCTATATTCCTCTAACGAGTGTCAACATTCCTCTACCGAGTGTCAATATTCCTCCACCGATTGTCAATATGCCTCTACCGAGTGTCAATATTCCTCTACCGAGTGTCTATATTCCTCTACCGATTTGTAATATTCCTCTCCCGTATGTCATTATTCCTCTACCGAGTGTCTATATTCCTCTACCGAGTGTCAATATTCCTCTACCGAGTGTCAATATTCATCTACCGAGTTTCAATATTCATCTACCGAGTGTCCATATTCCTCTACCGAGTGTCAATATTCCTCTACCGAGTGTCAATAGTCCTCTACCGAGTGTCAATATTCCTCTACCGAGTGTTAATATTCCTCTACCGAGTGTCAATATTCATCTACCGAGTGTCTATAATCCTCTACCAAGTGTGCATACTCCTCTACCGAGTGTCTATATTCCTCTAACGAGTGTCAACATTCCTCTACCGAGTATCAATATTCCTCTACCGAATGTCAATATTCCTCTACCGAGTTTCTATATTCCTCTACCGAGTGTCTATATTCCTCAACCGCGTGTCAATATTCATCTACCGAGTGTCAATATTCCTCTACCGAGTGTCAATATTCTTATACCGAGTGTCTATATTCCTCTAACGAGTGTTTATATTCCTATACCGAGTGTCTATATTCCTCTACCGAGTGTCAATATTCCTCTACCGAGTGTCCATATTCCTCTACCGAGTGCCTATATTCCTCTACCGAGTGTCAATATTCCACTACCGAGTGTCAATATTCCTCTACCCAGTGCCTATATGGGTAGAAGAATACCGTGTGTCAATATTCCTCTACCGAGTGTCAATATTCATCTACCGAGTGCCTATATTCCTCTACCGAATGTAATGGTCCTCTACCGAGTGTCTATATTCCTCTACCGAGTGTCTATATTCTTCTACCGAGTGTCAATATTCCTCTACTGAGTGTTAATATTATTATACCGAGTGTCTATATTCCTCTACCGAGTGTCAATATTCCTCTACCGAGTGTCAATATTCCTCTAGCGAGTGCCTATATTTCTCTACTGAGTTTCAATATTCCTCTAGCGAGTGTCAATATTCCTCTACCGAGTGTCAATATTCCCTACCGAGTACCTATATTCCTCTACCGAGAGTCTATATTCTTTTACCGAGTGTTAATATTCCTCTACCGAGTGTCAATATTCCTCTACCGAGTGCCTATATTCCTCTACCGAGTGTCAACATTCCTCTACCGAGTTTTAATATTCCTCTACCGAGTGTCAATATTCCTCTACCGGGTGTCAACATTCCTCTACCGAGTGTCTATATTCCTCTACCGAGTGTCAATATTCCTCTACCGAGTGCCTATATTCCTCTACCGAGCGTCTATATTCATCTAACGAATGTCAACATTCCTCTACCGAGAGTCAATATTCCTCTACCGAGTGTCAATATTCCTCTACCGAGTGGCAATATTCCTCTACCGAGTGTCAACATTCCTCTACCGAGTGTCTATATTCCTCAACCGAGTGTCTATACTCCTCTACCGAGGGATTTGAACCCGCTCCCTGGCACAGCATGTAGAGTACTGTGGACGGCAGATCACTTGGGACCGTAATTTTCGGCGATAATTTGTGATATTTCTTTCGATAATGATAACTTTGAACTTCGGGAAAATAAATTTTAGGAAACTTCCCATTGACTCATAATGTTAAAGTGCATTCGAGCTCGCATAGAGGCTAACGCCCGGTCGCGCTATAATCCCGCCCTTGATTTGGCCCATGCCACTCGCAACTGACAGGTCACGGGTCGGACAGCGCCGGTTCAAATGGGTCAGTGCGGAGCTAAGCTGTGACGTCAGATAATTGCTCCGGCCTTTCATGATATTAAGGTTGGGTAATGGCAAACAAAAAATTAGGGTATTGTCATTTACTCGTAATGCTTAATTAAAGTCACCAAAGGAATTCATTCGGTGGGTACACCTACTGACTAATTTCCCTTTGCGACTACATTTTTGTTTGACATTACCCAACCTTAATAATATGAATTGGCGCAATTTCTCGCAAACGTCCATTGCGAGAAAGTCGTTCATGCCAGTCGGTGTCTTCAAAAGTTATCGCCGAAAAATTAGGGTCTCACATGGTCGCCCGTTCACAGTAGGTCTTTCCACTGTGCCAGATTGCCACCCATTACAGACGGGAGAAAACACAACTGGCTTTGTCTCGTTGAGACGCGTTCAGTAATATGAAACAGAAGATACCTGGGACATTGCATAACCTTGACCTGATGTTAACTTTTGGATTTTACATAACCCTGTCCTCCAGTTTGTGATTGAAAGTGTTTCGGCAGGACAGACACGATGCCGTTGAAATAACTATTACATAGTTATAAGGTAAAAAGTAATTTATACAAATAAAACTTATAACATTGAATACCCATCGTTAACTTCCTGACCTCCAGACTCCGCATCTCAAATTATTCACTTGATCCAGAGCATGGATGACATCCTGGCGATTACATTTGTAAGTTTCCGATTCCTTATCTCCATTTAATCCTTGCTATCATAATTCAACAGATATCTAGTGTTCCCAGACTCCCGGGGGCAAACTCGAAAAGTTGAAAATGACCTTTGATGACCTATGGTGACCTTAAAATTGACCCGAGTCAAAATAAGAATGAAATAGTTCGACATTAGCTGATTACTGCGATATTATTGTTTGCTTTGCTTGCTGGTTTAGCTTGACCAACGGAACATGACCAACGGAACGTTTTGCGGCCGGGGAGTGACGGCCCGTCACTCGCCGGCCTCAGGCGGTCACGTGACCGGTCAGGTCAGCCGGGGCCGGCCGAGTGCGAAGGCGGGTGGGTCGTGGCCGCAACCACCATCATATAGGGAATACGGGGTTGTACGTTGCCGCATACTGCACCTAAGCCCAACAACGCATAATTTAGCAACTTTATTACGATACTTTTACGACTTTAATATTTATGTGTGCAAGATTTCAGTCACATCGATCGATTAAATGCAAAGAAATAAGCTTCTGAAAACCACATGGATACGGTCGGGCCACTCATACGCAAATTTTCTGCCTAGTTCAGACAGATATCACCCTGCTCAGTAAAAAGGACGCGAAAACAGATCAGTGCTTTGGGAGTGGTGTAAGATTTGGTGAGATTTGCCCCCAAACTAACTTCTTCTGACCGTTTGAATCCGGCCTTGGAAAGAGCTGTTTTATAATCATGGCGGAGATGGACATAAATATGCTGTTTGTATCAAATAAATATATTTACAGGCAAACAAGGACATCCCATCACAATTAAATAGCATGAATACATTCATGCACACACATACACACACATACACACACAACACATTGAACACACTTCGTATCGTTTAGAATCCCTTAGTTAGAATCCGTAGCTGGTGGACGGAGTGCGGGAGCCGCTGCTGGGGGCTCCTGAGCCGCTGCTGGGGGCGGCGGCCGCAGCCGGCTGGCTGTAGCGGCCTCCAGGGGCGGCAGCAGCAGCACCAAAGCCGCCGCTAGCGGCCGGGGCGCCGTAGCCGGTGTTGGCTCCGCCGTTCTGGCCGTTCTGGCTGTCTTCGGGGAAATGCGCCACGCCCTCGTATTGGACGTCAGCCACGAGGCCGGAGTCGCCCTCCACGTAGTAGGTGACGATCTGGACGCGGGTGTCGGGCAGCAGCACGCGGTACTCGCCCTCCACGCGGCGGCCGTCCGACTCCTCCTTGTGGCCGTAGTCGTTGCCCTGGTCGTCCTGCACCTGGTACTCGAACGAGTACGGCTGCGGCGGGAATTCCTCCTTACCGGCACCGTAGCTGTTCCGCTGGCTTCCGTAGCTCTGGGAAGCGCTAGCCTGGGGAGCTCCGTAGCTCTGGGAAGCGCTAGCCTGGGGAGTTCCGTAGCTCTGGGGGGCTCCTCCGTTCCTCTGGGGAGCTCCGTAGCTCTGGGAGGCTCCTCCGTTCTTCTGGGGAGCTCCGTTGCTCTGGGAAGCACTAGTCTGGGGAGCTTCGTACCTCTGGGAGTCTCCGCCGTTCCTCTGTGGAGCTCCGTAGCTCTGGGAGGCTCCTCCGTTCCTCTGGGGAGCTCCGTAGCTCTGGGAAGCGCTAGCCTGGGAGGCTCCACCGTTCTTCTGTGGAGCTCCGTAGCTCTGGGAGGCTCCACCGTTCCTCTGTGGAGCTCCGTAGCTCTGGGAGGCTCCACCGTTCGTCTGGGGAGCTCCGTAGCTCTGGGAGGCTCCACCGTTCGTCTGTGGAGCTCCGTAGCTCTGGGAGGCTCCATCGTTCCCCTGGGGAGCTCCATAGCTCTAGGAAGCGCTAGCCTGGGGAGCTCCGTAGCTCTGGGAGGCTCCTCCGTTCTTCTGGGGAGCTCCATAGCTCTGGGAAGTGCCAGCCTGGGAGGCTCCCCCGTTCGTCTGGGGAGCTCCGTAGCTCTGGGAGGCTCCACCGTTCCTCTGGGGAGCTCCGTAGCCCTGGCTCAGACCGGATCTACCCCGTTGTCCATCAGCAGAGACGGCGGCCACCGCCAGCAGAAGAGTGATCACGAACACCTGACGGATAATGCCATACGAGGTTTGAAGATGAACACGACACGAATGATGCATATCAATATAACTTATATGACTCGGATTATACTAACGAATATTATAAACTTCCTTTACTAAATATTTAACCCCATGTGGTAAATTTATCAGTCAATAAAAGTAAATACATTAATGGATGTGAATATACAACGCAATGAGTTTTACTGTTGAGATGATCTATGAGGCCTCGAAAACAGGTAAAAATATATACGATTTTAACCGATATTTTCTACGGTAGACAAACGCTTGCATGCCCATTCTATGACTCGAAATTTCTGTTGGATGACCTACCTTCATATTCGTCAGTATAGAGCAGAGCCGTGCTGGGCTGTGCTGTCTCGGATGAGGCTGTGAATGGACTGATGCGGTGCTGACCGGCTGCTGCAGTTATATAGGTCCGACCCGGCCCGGTCACTCACGATCCGGAGGCCATCTTGCAACACACTGGCAATGCCGCTACCCAGCTCGCACTACATACGAACACACAACCAAACCTCTTATTCACGGCAGGAGACTGACTTTAGACGTGAAAAGTCGCTGGCTTGATAGAATAATGTGACGGAATGGTCATGTTTCCGATTGTGCTTGATGAAGGTGTGAAATGATCCAGTAAATATCACACAACACAAACCATTATCCGAAATCAACTTGACTCAGCTTTCATGTCATTCAATGTTTGACTGGAAATATTGAAATTGCAGACAATAATGCCTTCGAAATCCGTTTTAGGGGGATTGTGTTCTGCAATTCGTCCTCATAAAAACTTACCGATATATTTTCTGTTGCTAATGAAAATTCTTATAATTATTTCAACTTTGCCTGATTCGTGTTAAATATGTAATGTGTAGGTGTACTTTCTCGTATTTTCGCTTGATGTTTTCGTAATATGTTCTTACAAGGGAGGAAATGAAGGAAGGTTGTATGAAAAATGTGTCTAAGTTTTGACCTGTGTCGTATGCTGACAGAGTTTCACTCTTCTCATTAACACACGCCCCGCTAGGGTATTCAGCGGAACATCCCCGCGGGGGGGCAGATTATGTCCCCTTGTTATCTTCCGAACCAATAACCGCAGGGAGACGCACAAGGCGGCAATGGAAAGCTCTCAATGAGTCGCATCTAAAGCATTTTAAAGCATTGAGAAATTGTCAAAATACGGTCACATCTCAGGTTACAGTCAGGTAAAAGTTCAAAACCGAGTTATTTCAGTTGATGGGCCATACTTTCCATTCAAAGCCATTGCCACCATTATCACACAAAGCGCTCTCATAGGTATAATAATCTCCGGCATAAGCGAAAGTGAGATTGTAAATAAAAGGTCAAGGGCAAGGTCAGGTCACGAAAGGTCACTATTGACAACAGGTCTACGAAAGTCATGCGACACATGTTTTGAGTTATTTTACACATATGATTCGATAGTAGTAGCCAATAGCCATTTACACAACCTGACCTCATATAATGCCGCTTAAGTGAAGTTCAGGTCGTCAAGGTCAGGTCACATAAGGTCAATATTGGAAATTGATTAATCTAAATAAAAAAGCATGTTTCTAGACCACTGGCCTCAGACATACAGTAGCGGTATTAATTTGTCTTTATGTGGTTACTAAAAGCAAAACAAAACGCACTTCCAAAAACAGACGTCATGAGTTACTGATACTTAGCCCTATTCTCTGCGGGCGGCCAGAATTACGTTAACCTGCGGGGGGCGGGGCAGATTCTGCCCCTCCCCCCGGAAATCTCGAGAACCGCTAGGTTGATGTCGATGGGACAAACACCATTCAATTCGTCATTAAAGGATTTTGGACCGCGACATTTTTTTTTGTTCTAAAAAAATTAGGGGCCAAAATACGAAACTTTTGGGTGTTTTTTGAAAAGTCATTGCGGTCATGTGATTCGACCGATTTTCATGCAGCAAAAGTTTTTGAGCTTGAAATGCACTGTTCTTCACTATATCAAAAGCCAAGTAGCAAAATGAAAAATCAGAGGCGTATTCAGGTGATTTAAAATGGGGGGATTTTCTCATAAATATGTGCTGTTCATGATTGTTTGGGACGATATGAACGTCACATGTGGCCATAAATTGTTGTAATTTGTTAATTTTAATATATTGCGCATAGGCGGATCCGGGTAAACAACGTGGGAGGCGCTATGCGCGTAACGCTTTTTTATCATCTTTCTAGTTTGAAGGTAGACCTAATTTCAGGGAGTGTATCGCGTCCCATTTTTTTGGTACCTGAGTGCGCTTCGGCCAACAAAATATGTACTATCCCATTTATTTGGGATTATCCCAGTACTCCAGCATTTATTGCACCGCAAACTACGAAGGAAGTATGCGCCACACAACCGCATTCGTAACACCCTTTCAAAAACAGGAGCCTGACACCGCCTCTGCTGAGTCTATTTTCTAAAAAATTTGACACAACACGTGTTAATCAATGGTGTGAAAAGTCTTAAAAAATGTAAGACGTTAGGCCCAGCAGTTTAGGAGCAGCAAATGAAAAACCACCGGGGGGGGGGGGTGGCAGAATCTCCCCGCAGGGAATAGGGTTAGGGAGCATAATAGTAGAGCGGCGAAGCAAAAATTTCGTGCGCTTTTTCATAAAGTTTTGAAAATTTCACAACAGTTTTGCAATTGTATGAAGTGAATTTTTTTATGTGGAGGCAACCCGGATTTTGCCCATGAGGCATGTGCCGATCCCAGAAATGGCGAGGTACCTTCATTTTTTGGAGCATGCTAGTAACGTATATTATACCCTGCCGTTCCTGTTCTATGTAAGGTAGAACATTTTGGAGTGTTGGGCCTTTTAGCTGATAAATGACTTGACCTTGGCTCGTGATGGCGTTAACTGAAACCTGGTGTTACCGCTGCTGGAGCTTCTTTTAGCCGGACACTTTCGCTTTGTCCAGCAATTGACCTTGCGCTGTTTATCCTGGTGTGTTACTAAATTAACAGATTGTGCTCAGCTATAGTATTTAGAGAGCTCACATATTCTTATATCTGGTACCACGAGCTGGTTTCAAATATGCCGCTGGTTTTGTTGCCAGGGGGTTAAAATGCGCGCGCGCCTAAACCACAAAATATCCAAATCGGCACGATGTGTATGCTTTAGGCCCACGCCCCCCCCCCCCCCTCCCCCACACACACACACGCAGTCGTCAGTTAATATCGTGTTTGTGACATATCAATGCGACTGACAAACATGAAGAAGTGTAATGGTGGCAGTTTCTTTCACATGGGGTGAACGAACGTCCCAACTTTCACCCTCGCCCTACGGGAACTTTTTTCACCTTCGCACTACTTCGCCCACCTTCGTCCTAAAAAGACCCCATGATAACTTACAAGCCAAGCAACATAGAGCAACGCAGTAAGAACCAACATGTTGCCTGTGATGTTTAGAATCTAACGGTATGAAATTTTTAGGTTTCGAGTCAACAAATGACCTTCCAGCTCAAGTGAATTACCACGGATCGACCACTGTCCAGAACAGCGATTTTCAGAAAGACAGAAAACCTCAAAATTAGAACTTGATAAATGTAAATAAAAAGGCATGTTGCTAGACCAGTTTTGTCTCAGAAATACAGAAAAAGTAGTTATTTGTTCGTATTTGGACAACAAATAAACCAAAAGTTATTTAAAAAATCACGTCATGAGTTTCTTACACTTACGGAGCCATTGAGCCAATAGAGATATTGCTTTGTAATTTGGTTTAAGTATTGCCCGTACTCAGGTCTCTCACATATGTTCCGTTTTATATATGTTTGAAAATTTTGATTTTGTGGTGATTTTTCCAAAAAACATCAGTTTTGTTTACTTTAGGGATCAAAACCCCAAAATTTTGGAAATCCGAGACTACCATTTTAAAGAAAAAGTCACGTTCTATCTTTATTGAATTGCGTTTACAATTTACTTTAAAAATATTTTTTCTACGATTTTTCAAACATTTATCGTTTTTCCACCAACATGACGTCATCAAAACATCATTATCTCCCAAACCTCTTAACCAATTTCAATTAAATTTGTAAACTATACGTATAATTGTCGTAAACTCAGCTACTGGAAATTTCAGCAACATTTTCCCGCATGTGTAAACAGTTATGCAAGAAAACCATCAGGGGGGGGGGGGGTCATTTTAGGACTCTCCCCCCCCCCCCCTAGGGCGAAGGTTAACCCATGTACCTTCACGTTTGAAAAATCGAACAAGCTCAGCTGTAATTTCCCCTAATTGTAATCATATGTATCGTTAAAATGGGTTATATGGGCCCAGAACAGTCTCATTATACCGAAATTTAACCTGTGCCACAGGCAGGGCATGTAACCACCAAGGACAACCGTTTGTCTGAGCGCTGCGCGTGCAAGCACCTTCAGTCTGCACCGCTATTGACGTTGGCAGTGATCTGAGAACACTGCAGTTCTAAATCTTTGTCAACATCTTCACCATATGCGATCCCACTCAGTATGCGAGCAAATGCGGCGATAGCACACGTATGGCTGATACACTGAAATACACTGATATACACTGATATACATGATATATGATGATATACACTGATATGATATACACTGATACACTGAAATGTAGATACACTGAAATACACTAAAATGTATGGTTAATACACTGAAATGTAGTTATTCGAGTTGCATGGTGCGCGTGCGCACGTCCACACCCCTATTTCATATCTCAGAAACTTCCTATCCGATTGTGATGAAATATTGTATGTCGACTAAGGAGAGTGCTGAGAGATGCTCGGAAGCGCTTTGCACTCATCCGTGCCGGCATCTCTCAGCACGTACGCACGTATACCACCCTTTTTATATTGCAGAAACCTCTAATCCGATTGTGATACAATTTGGCATGTCAATGGCGTGGTCAAATGGCGTGGCTCGTAACTGATTGTAGGTGTCGCAATACGTATTTTTCCGCCTAGTTCAGGCAGATCTCACCCTGCTCGGTAGAAAGGACGCGAAAACAGATCAGTTCTTTGGGAGTGGTGTAAGATTTGATGAGATTTGCCCCCAACCTATTCTCCGCCCCTGTAGCTCAGTGGGAGAGCGCTGGACTTCTGACCTATCCCGGTGTGGCAGCCCGGATTCGGGTCGCTTCGGCGCTCGCTGTTTGCTCCTGACTGGGATGGCCTGCGGCCGGTGGCAGCGGTCGCACTCAAGGTCAGGTGACGTCAGTGAGCGGGGCGGACCGTGTCCAGGTATGTCGGGCACGTAAAACTTTCGAGTTGGCAGAGCGTTAGACTTGGAATCCAAGGGTTACGGGTTCGAGTCTGGCTACTGGCGCAAGTCATTCGGTTCCTCGCCCCGGAGGGGAGTGGTTCTCCTCGCCACCCGCGGCGGCATATAGCTATAGGCTGGACTACGGGGTGGGCGAGAACAACTCCCCTCCCACCCCCTCCCCCCCCAAAAAAAATATCTAAATTATGCCGGCCAACAGGAATTGCGCGATCGGGTGGTGAGGTCAGGACCTGCGCAACAAGCTCTGCTTAGCGTGGGTCCTGACTTCAGAAATCCATCCATACAAACCATTCGGACTAAAAAAAAAAATTAAACTAACTTCTTCTGACCGTTTGAATCCGGCCTTGGAAAGTGCTGTTTTATAATCATGGCGGAGATGGACATAAATATGCTGTTTATATTAAATAAATATATTTACAGGCAAACAAGGGCATCCCCATCACAATTCAATAGCATGAATACATTCATGCACACACATACACACATTGAACACACTTCGTATCGTTTAGAATCCGTTAGTTAGAATCCGTAGCTGGTGGACGGAGTACGGGAGCCGCTGCTGGGAGCTCCGTAGCCGCTGCGGGGGGCGGCGGCCGCAGCCGGCTGGCTGTAGCGGCCTCCTGGGGCGGCAGCAGCAGCACCAAAGCCGCCGGTAGCGGCCGGGGCGTCGTAGCCGGTGTTGGATCCGCCGTACTGGCCGTTCCGGCTGTCCTCGGGGAACTGCGCCTCGCCCTCGTACTGGACGTCAGCCACGAGGCCGGAGTCGCCCTCCACGTAGTAGGTGACGGTCTGGACGCGGGTGTCGGGCAGCAGCACGCGGTACTCGCCCTCCACGCGGCGGCCGTCCGACTCCTCCTTGTGGCCGTAGTCGTTGCCCTGGTCGTCCTGCACCTGGTACTCGAACGAGTACGGCTGCGGCGGGAATTCCTCCTTACCGGCACCGTAGCTGTTCTGCTGGCTTCCGTAGCTCTGGGAAGCGCGTGCCTGGGGAGCTCCGTAGGTCTGGGAAGCACTAGCCTCGGGAGCTCCGTAGCTCTGGGAAGCGCTAGCCTGGGGAGCTCCATAGCTCTGGGAAGCGCTAGCCTGGGGAGCTCCATAGCTCTGGGAAGCGCTAGCCTGGGGAGCTCCGTAGCTCTGGGAAGCGCTAGCCTGGGGAGCTCCATAGCTCTTGGAAGCGCTAGCCTGGGGAGCTCCATAGCTCTGGGAATCGCTATTCTGGGGAGCTCCATAGGTCTGGGAAGCGCTAGCCTGGGGAGCTCCATAGCTCTGGGAAGCGCTAGCCTGGGGAGCTCCGTAGCTCTGGGAGGCGCTAGCCTTGGGAGCTCCGTAGCTCTGGGAAGCCCCACCGTTCTTCTGGGGAGCTCCGTAGCTCTGGGAGGCTCCTCCGTTCTTCTGGGGAGCTCCGTAGCTCTGGGAGGCTCCTCCGTTCTTCTGGGGAGCTCCGTAGCTCTGGAAGGCTCCTCCGTTCCCCTGGGGAGCTCCATAGCTCTGGGAAGCGCTAGCCTGGGGAGCTTCGTAGCTCTGGGAGGCTCCTCCGTTCTTCTGGGGAGCTCCATAGCTCTGGGAAGTGCCAGCCTGGGAGGCTCCCCCGTTCGTCTGGGGAGCTCCGTAGCTCTGGGAGGCTCCATCGTTCCTCTGGGGAGCTCCGTAGCCCTGGTTCAGACCGGATCTACCCCGTTGTCCATCAGCAGAAACGGCGGCCACCGCCATCAGAAGAGTTATCACGAACACCTGACGGATAATGCCATACGAGGTTTGAAGATGAACACGACACGAATGATGCATATCAATATAACTTATATGACTCGGATTTTACTAACGAATATTGTAAGCCTCCTTTACTAAATATTTAACCCCATGAGGTAAATTTATCAGTCAATAGAAGTAAATACATTAATGGATGTGAATATATAACGCAATGAGTTTTACTGTTGAGATGATCTACGAGGTCTCGAAAACAGGTAAAAATATAAACGATTTTAACCGATATTTTCTACGGTAGACATTATACGCTTGTATGACCATTCTATGACTCGAAATGTCTGTGTGGATGACCTACCTTCATATTCGTCAGTATAGAGCAGAGCCGAGATGAGCTGTGCTGTCTCGGATGAGGCTGTGAATGTACTGATGCGGTGCTGACCGGCTGCTGCAGTTATATAGGTCCGACCCGGCCCGGTCACTCACGATCCGGAGGCCATCTTGCAACACACTGGCAATGCCGCTACCCAGTTCGCACTACGAACACACAACCAAAACTCTTATTCATGGCAGGAGACTGACTTTAGACGTGAAACGTTGCTGGCTTGATAGAATAATGTGACGGAATGGTCATGTTTCCGATTGTGCCTGATGAAGGTGTGAAATGACCCAGTAAATATCACACAACACAAACCATTATCCGAAAACAACTTGACTCAGCTTTCATGTCATTCAATGTTTGACTGGAAATATTGAAATTGCAGACAAAACTGCCTTCGAAATCCGTTTTAGTGGGCCTGGTGTTCAGTAATTCGTGCTCATAAAAATTTACCGATACATTTTCCGTTGCTAATGAAGATTCTTATCATTATTTCAACATTGCTTGATTCGTGTTAAATATGGAATGTGTAGATGTACTTTCTCGTATTTTCGCTTGATGTTTTCGTAATATGTTCTTACAATGGAGGAAATAAAGGAAGGTTGTATGAAAAATGTGTATAGGTTTTGACCTGTGTCGTATGCTGACAGAGTTTCACTCTTCAGTCTTCTCATTAATCTGCGTCCCGCTGCAGGGTATTCAGCGGAACACGCCCACTGGGGGGGGGGCTTCAAAACCACCACCAAAACCAGTTCAAAACCAAGTTCAAAACCGAGTTATTTCAGTTGATGGGCCATACTTTCCATTCAACGCCATTGCCACCATTATCACACAAAGTGTTCTCATAGGTATAATAATCTCTGGCATAAGCGAAAGTGAGATTGCAAATAAAAGGTCATGGGCAAGGTCAGGTCACGAAAGGTCACTATTGACAACAGGTCTAGGAAAGTCATGGGACACATGTTTTGAGTTATTTTACACATATGATTCGATAGTAGTAGTCAATAGCCATTTACACAACCTGACCTCATATAATGCCGCCTAAGTGAAGTTCAGGTCGTCAAGGTCAGGTCACATAAGGTCAATATTGGAAATTGATGAATCTAAATAAAAAGGCATGTTTCTAGACCACTGATCTCAGAAATACAGTAGCGGTATTAATTTGTCTTTATGTGGTTACTAAATAAAAAAACGCACTTCCAAAAACTGACGTCATGAGCTACTGATATTTAGCCCTATTCTTTGCGGGCGGCCAGAATTACGTTAACCTGCGGGGGGGGGGGCAGATTCTGTCCCCCCCCCCCCAGAGATCTCGAGAACCGCTCGGTTGATGTCGATGGGACAAACACCATTCAATTCGTCATTAAAGGATTCTGGGCCGCGACATTTTTTTCCTCTTCTAAAAAATGGGGGCCAGGGGCCAAAAAATACGAAACTTTTGGGTGTTTTTGAAAGGTCATTGCGGTCATGTGGTTCGACCGATTTGCATGCAGCAAACGTTTTTGAGCTTCAAATGCACTGGTCTTCAATATATCAGAAGCTAAGTAGCAAAATGAAAAATCATAGGTGTATTCAGGTGATGTAAAATGGGGGGGGGATTTTCTGATAGCAAATATGTGCTGTTCGTGATTGTTTGGGACGATATGAAAGTCACATGTGGTCATTAATTGCTGTAATTTGTTAATTTGAATATATTGCGCATAGGCGGATAGGATAAACAACGTGGGAGGCACCATGCGCGTAACGCTTTTTTTATCATCTTGCTAATTTGAAGGTAGACCTAATTTCAGGGAGGGTATCGCCTCCCATTTTTCTTTTGTACCTGAGTGCGCTTCTGACCAAAAAAAATATGTACTATCCCATTTATTTCAGACTATCCCAGTATCCCAGCATTTATTTCACCGCAAACTACGAAGGAAGTATGCGACACACAACCGCATTTGTAACACCCTCACAAAAACGGGAGCCTCCCACCGCCTCTGATGGGCCTATTTTCTTAAAATTTTGACACAACACGTGTACATCAATGTTGGGAAAAGTCAACAAAAAAGAAGACGCTAGGATTAGGAGTTTGGGAGCAGCAAATGAAAAACCACCGGGGGGGGGGCAGAATCTGCCCCCGCAGGGAATAGGGTTAGAGAGCAATAATATTAGAGCGGCGAAGCAAAAATTTCGTGCGCTTTTTGATAAAGTTTTGAAAATTTCACAACAGTTCTGCAATTGTATGAAGTGAATTTTGTTATGTGGAGGTAAGCTAGATTTTGCCCATGAGGCACGTGCCGGGCCCACAAATCGCGAAGTACATTCATTTTTTGGAGCATGGTAGTAACGTATAGTATGCCCTGCCGTTCTTGTTCTATGCAAGGTAGAACGTTTTGGAGTGTTGGGCCTGACAGCTGATAAATGACTTGACCTTGGCACTTGATGGCTTGAGCTGAAACCTGGTGTTACCGCTGCTGGAGCTTCTTTTAGCAGGACACTTTCGTTTTTTTTTCAGCAATTGACCTTGCGCCGTTTATCCTGGTGTGTTACTAAATTAACAGATTGTGCTCAGCTATAGTATTTAGAGAACTCTTATATTCTTCTATCTTGTACCACGAGCTGTTTTGAAATATGCCGCTGGTTTTGTTGCCAGGGGGTTAAAATACGCGCGAGCCTAAACCACAAAACATCAAAATCGACACGATGTGTATGCTTTAGGCCCCCCCCCCCCCACCCCCACCCCGCAGTCGTCAGTTAATATCGTGTTTGTGACATATCAATGTGACTGGCAAACATGAAGAAGTGAAATGGTGGCAGTTTCTTTCACATAGCGTGAACGAAGGTCCCAACTTTCACCCACGCCCTACGGGAGCTTTTTTAACCTTCGCCCTACGGGGAGTCCTAAAAAGACCCCCATGTTAACTTCCAAACCAAGCAACATAGAGCAACGCAGTAAGAACCAACATGTTGCCTGTCATGTTTAGAATCTAACGGCATGAAATTTTTAGGTTTCAGGTCAACAAATGACCTTCCAGCTCAAGTGAATTACCACGGATCGACCACTGTCCAGAACAGCGATTTTCAGAAAGACAGAAAACCTCAAAATTATAAATTGATAAATGTAAATAAAAAAGCATGTTCCTAGACCAGTTTTGTCTCAGAAATACAGAAAAAGTAGTTATTTGTTCGTATCTGGTCAAAAAAGTCAAAAAGGTTATTTAAAAATGACGTCATGTGTTTCTTACACTTCCGGAGTCATCACTCAGTTAACAATAGAGATATTGCTTTGAAATTTGGTTAAAGTATTGGCCGTACTCAGTTCTCTCACATATATATTCCTTTTTTTAACATCTTTTAACATTTTGATTTTGTTGTGATTTTTCCAAAAAACATCAGTTTTGTTTATTGTAGGGGACAAAACCCCAAAATTTTGGAAATCTGGAAACTCTTTTTTTTCTACGATTTTTCAAACATTTATAGTTTTTTTCCACCAACATGACGTCATCAAACCATCATTATCTCCCAAACTACATAACTAATTTCAATGAAATTTTTAAACCATACGTATAATTGTTGTAAGCTAAGCTACTGGAAATTTCAGCAAAATTTTCAGCATGTGTAAAAAGGTATGCAAGAAAAGTATAATGGGGGACGTTTTAGGACCCCCCCCCCGTATGGCGAGCGTTAACCCATGTACCTTCACGTTTGAAAAATCGAACAAGCTCAGCTGTAGTGTCCCCTAATTGTAATTATATGTATCGTTAAAATGGGTTATATGGGCCCAGAACAGTCTCATGACGAAATTTAACCTGTGCCACAGGCAGGGCATGTTACCACCGAGGACAGCCGTTTGTCCGAGCGCTGCGCGTGCAAGCACCTTCAGTCTGCACCGCTATTGGCGTTGGAAGTGAACTGAGAACACTGCAGTTCTAAATCTGTGTGAACATCTTCACCATATGCGATTCCACTCAGTATGCGAACAAATGTGGCGATAACACACGTATGGCTGATACACTGCAATTTACTATTATTCGAGTTGCATGTTGCGCGTGCGCACGTGCACACCCCTATTTCATATCTCAGAAACTTCTTATCCGATTGTGATGAAATATTGTATGTCGACTATGGCGTGGCTAGGAAGCGCTTTGCACTCATCCGTGCTGGCATCTCTCAGTACGTGCGCACGTGCACACCCCTCTTTTATATTTCAGAATCCTCTATTCCGATTGTGATACAATTTGGTATGTCAATTAAGGCGTGGCTCATAAGTGATTTGCTTCCTGAGCAAATCATTTATGTGATTCCGTGTGCTTCCTGAGCATTCCGAATGGGGATGGCAGGACGAGAGGAGCTGCAGGATGGGAGCTGCCCTACTGGACGTGCCTTCCAGAAGCAGCTGCCGCATACAGAGAGCTGGTGTGCTGTGGCTGTCGTGACAGGCGCATGGGACGCTGTCGGGAGGGGGGGGGGGGGGTCCAAAGTGATATGGTAGCATGGGCGTGACTTTCACTACTAGCCCATAGGGTCCTATGTTAAATTGCTACTTTTCCAGCTCGATTTTCGAACTGTTCTTCGCCTCAAATTCATATATCAAGCCCACAGAAAGAAAGCGGTAACATTTTTATTTATATTTTTGGGGTCAAAGTGTCAAGCCCAATCAACGGTTTTCGAGTTATTAACCGAAGTATGCCACCATCTCAACGATATAGTCGAAGGTCGTGGGATCGAATTACGGGGATGCCAATAGTTTTACTGTAAAAGTAGCTACATACAGTTTTGTCGGCAACATCAATTCTTCAATCAGTTTTGCGCTTCTATTATTTGGTATAACTAAATTTTAGATAAGAATCAGGAAATCTTATTAAAAAAATATGAGGCCATTTTGTATCTATTATTAGCATATTTGTACAATTCAATAATAATAATAAATAACCTTATTCTCATGTGTCATGTGTTTGTGTTTTGCTTTGAGAATAAGGTTATTTATTTCTGTATTATTGTTATTGCAATGTCTTCAATTGTTCTAAAAACAGTGCTAAAACAAATACAATATTTGCACAATTAGCAAATATGCTAATTGTGCAAGTGCTCATTAGGTAACTACCATCACATTTCCTCTGCGACGTTGCGATGATTTTTGTCAAGCGCAATTTTAACTGTTCTTATCAGATTCATAAATGATACCTATATAAATAAAGCCAAAGTAGTTCTATTTTGATTTTTGGGGTTGAAAATTGAAATGGCAAGCCCAACCAATCGTTTTCGATTTATTGGCCAAAGTATGACCCTATGATGTAGTCCAAGAGCATGGAATCAAATCCCGACAAGCCAAAATTTTGTATTAGTTGTAGTTGGGAACAACGTTATATTTGTTGTGTTGCGTAGTCCCTGAGACAAACACGCCACGGAACGGAGACTCTGTATCCGACACGTTCTCTCGCAGGCGACTCAGACGCGACTGCTGCGTTGGGCTCGGGCGGGTCATCCGGCTGCTGCGTTGGGGTCGGCCGGGTCTGTCCGGCGGGACATCTGGGGGCGGTGTCGGATGACTGTTTCCGACACCGGACATCTGGACACAACAATATTGGCAACATATGGCGCCCTGTGTCTTTGTTATAATTTGATAACAGGAACGGGAAATATGAAATATAATTTCCATTTTCAAGCGCAATGTTGGGACTGGTCTTCTTCTCAAACTCATGTATATTAACAATGGGCCTTGGCATGTTGTGGTCCATATTAGTAATGATGAAGTCTTAAAACAATCATCAATAACGGCAAATTATAAGTGTTACAATCGATATACCCTTATTAAATAGCATACCATCTTTCCTCGGTAAAACGGTCCTTCCCAGTAGTCAAGCCGTATCAAAGCTGAAACCAAAACAGGAAATATGTGAGAAGAAATGCAGTATTCGAGACCCAATCAGCTGCTGCGACACAACACGACAACGGCACTCACACTATCCGTACCCGTGCTCGGGACCCGATAAGCTGCAGCGGCACAACACGACAACGGCACACACTGTCCGTAGTCCGTACCCGGACTCGAGACCCGATATGCTTAGGCTTTCGTGACGCACTGTTTGCGCTTCCGTGCCGCCCGCCTTTCCATGGCCTCCGCGCGCCGAGCACCATTTACCGCCTTCGTGCGAATAAATGTGCGAACGCGCGCAATGGCCCTCCTAGCAGCAGCGGGTACGGAAGAAAACTTATTGTCCAGTACACTCAGAAAATCGGCCACCGCTCTCGGTTTCCGGCTCAGCCGATTCGGCTCCAGAGCATGAAGGCAGAACGCCGGAGAACCTCCACTGGCCCATCCTCGGTCTGCGAAGACGGGGCGCCAAGAGAACGATCCCCCGCCTTGCGAGCCACGAAGCCACTCATATACGCCATAGCGCTGTCCGTCGCCGACGCACCTGCTACTGGGCCGGCTGCTGCTGCGCTCGGGGCGGTGGAGCTGCCGGCTGGTGCACGACTTCTCTCTTATTCCTGCAGCGGCGACTCCATCTCCGGGTCCGGCTCCTCAGGCCCACAGTTGCGATCGTCGCTCGTCGATGGCTGGTCGGTGTCGGCCAGTGCGGCGCAGAAGACACGCATGTCTGCGGCCACCTCCTGTGGGACGAAATATGCGGCCTCCTGCAGCTCCCGCAGCTACTCCAGCTCCGACGGCACTGCCTCTGGGTCCGTGTCCGGCTCGGGGGACGCCTGTTCTACGCCGCCACCCCCCCCCCCCCCCCCCCCCTCCGGACTCGTCAGTGAGCTCACACCGCTGTTCAAACCAAACAGGATGGTGATGAGGCGGAGGGAGGCGACGGCGTCCACGGAGTTGGGGTTGGAGTTTGATCCTCTCCTGCCCCGCACCATCCCGGAAAGTCCCTCTAGCCGGTCCTGTGTGAGGCGGCGGGTCAGCAGGTACGTGCTGTCGCCAAACACAGCACGCATGTCGGAAAGGAGGCCACGGACGGACCGGATGGTGACGAGCATCCCCTTCTGAAATGGGTACAGATGTTTAGCCGATCCGAAGCGCATGCCCAGCAGCTCTTCGATGACTGCGCCCAGCACCGCCTCCTGCTCGTTGGTGACCTTGCAGTTGCTGCGTAGGGACTTCGGGTCGGCGGGACTGGCGCTGTTGAGCACGTTGCAGGCGTTGTCAAACAGCTGGATGACCCGGGCCTCCTCAGTGTATATTGAGTCTGTGAGGAAGTACATCATGCAGTCGGCCGTGCTGCTGCTAATGAGCTGCATGGCCGGTCTCACTTTCTGGCGAGACATGCCAGTCACCTGTAACATTGAGAACAATTATATACCTAGTTAATATAATCGTACTAACACAGAAATCGGCACCGAAGCACAACAGGACAATTATGCAACAGCTGTAGTATTCGTGGCTGAAAATGTTGCATATTGCTTTCGTTTGTCTGAATTGTCAAGGTATACCCTCAAATACAATTTTCGAAAGCAATATAATTAAAAATATACACTTCATATTTAGTTTAGATTGCAAGGAATGGTGCATATTTCAAGAAGTGATGCGTGTTATGGCATTGTGTGTTTCGAAAGAACATATAAATCAGAAGTCAGGACTTATGCAAAAATCATGATTTATACAAATACTATGTACAAATGCAATGATTATCCTATAATTGTTTACATAACTGGCCATAATATTGTCATTCACTTGCCAAAGGGTTTGCTCACTGGTCCAGTAGGTAACTCTGCTTTAAACACATGCCACCACATAACACTTAAAACACAATAAAACATGCAATGCACATTTGAAATAAAACACAATCAAGCACATGCCACTTTAACAAAGAGCCAAAATTGTCAACAATACACCACAGTGATTTCTCACCATGGCCTTCAACTGATATGAGATTAAACCACATTATATTTAAAGTGACTGATTTCTTTTAATTGTGGTGTTCTTCAGGTCAGGTGAATGGTATGATCAGGTGTGATTGTGACATAGGCATCAGCTCCTTAGCCTTTGAATCCGAAATGAGAGGCTTCAAACACATCCTTCCCATTCCACACCTGTACACATGCAAAACACAATCAATAATATTTATTGACATAAAAGTATCTATCATGTCTCAATAATCTCATAATAAATTCATGCACCAATGTATGTTGTTAACCTGCCAAGGTCTTAAATTAACTGTCAAGCTACCAATGTCAATGTTTGCTTTCAGACCAGCAGGATACACATATGAAAATAATGAAATCCTCACATATTGATATTTAAAATTGGTTTTGTTTGTGGACCAAGCAGCAAGCACCATATCTTCTTGGGACCAAGGCACTAACTGGAACTCTCACCCTGTTCCAAGGGATATCAATATGGCGAGCCGGGGGAGCCGGGCAGACTTTTTAAGAAGCCCAGCGAAATATTGTGGTGAAATATTGAACTGAGCTAAAAATAGTTACCAAAATAGTTTCAACATTATTTATGAAGAGCTATCAAACGGTATTTTTGGTTTTCCACCTACTCCCCACAGGCGCCAAGTTCAAGGGGATGGGGCATCTTGCCCGGGGGCGGGGGGTGGGGCAAGACACACCTTTTGCAGGCCTTTTGGAAATCATCTCCTTCAAAATTGTTAAATGAAGAAGGTAGAAATAGGCAATGCAGAATGCTAGACAACTATCCAAAATTAATGAAGAAGGTATTAGGTAGAATTACCAATATTTTGCTGGTCGCCAGGGCATTTGGGTAATAATCAGTAATTCACCACCTCAGTTTATGGTGTTCTTGAGGTCCCCAATAGAAGAACAGTAGTCAACTGATGGTAATATCATGAGACTGAAAAGTGGGTTATCAGTTTACAAGATGGTCTGGGGGGGGGGGGGTGCAGGGGCAACAGCCCCCAAGTAGGTTCTGCAGCGCAGCGTGTGAATGTGGGCAGAGCGTTCGATAACGGTGGGGCTGGCGTCACCGTCTCGACGGGGCAGTAAAATCAAGGGTCAAGGTTACTATCACCGTTGTTGGTCTGGAGTCATAGGGAAGCTTTATGACGTCATCAGATTCTGGCTACGAGCGAATCTTAGGCCTACCCGATCAGACTTAATAGCTACGAGCGAATCTTAGGCTAAACCGATTGGACTTAATGGCTACGAGCGAATCTTAGGCTGACCCAATCGGACTTAATGGCTACGAGCGGTAGGTTTCGTCCCAATCAGAACTAATGGCTATGAGCTGTAGGCAGACCCGATCAGACTTAATGGCGGGGTTAGGTTAGATTAGGTTAGTTTCATTAATTCCGATCGGTTCTACCTACCTCTCGTAGCTATTAAATCAGGGAGGCCTAAGATTCGCTCGTAGCCAATCTGGTGACGTCATAAAGCTTCCCTATGACTCCAGACCAACAACGGTGATAGTAACATTGAACCTTTATTTTATTGCCTGGCCGCGACGGTGACGCCAGCCCCAGTTACTGAGCGTTCTAAACGTGGGTCCCTGTGACCATAATTGCTGTAAAGTTAGATCAGGTTCAATTATATATAGTTTTTGGTGACATCATGGTTTTGGTATGACTGGTACACTTTTCTGTCTGTCATAAAAAACACTTCTGTTAGGGACCTCAAGAACACCATTAACTGGGGAGGTGAATTACTGAACTTACAGGGTCCCCGGCGATATTGAAATTGAAACTGCATGTTTAAAACAAGCCATGCCTAATGATTAGAAATCAATGCCTACACGACAATGCATGCTGACAGAACTGACAAAACTTAAATAATTCCATTGTAAATACATTCTACTAACTAAACAGAAGATTGTTGTTCTTGTTGTTGGGTCAGGGCGCGCAGCTTCGTGGCTGAAGCGTCCAACAGAAGATGGAACTAGTACTTACAGCGAGACGCAGACCCAAGGCTGTATAACCCGCTAAGTCTCTATGGCCTTGTATAACCCGCAGACCAATACCGCCGTCGGTGGTTGATCGGAACACGAACGCCATACCTGCCGCGGATATCGTGCATCCATATGTGGTATATTATTCCAAATCTGGTAGTGACCTTCATTTTTTTTGTATATTTTTTAGTCTTTATAGTATATTTATAGTATATACTAAAACAAACTTTGGAGTACCAAGTGTATAGTGCCCTGGGACGCTGTCGTTGCATGAAAGCGTCCCTCCGGTGTACAGCGTTATGCAGATGCAGCTGTGTCGCTATCATGTGAATGACAAAGTGGCGTAATAAAGGGTGCAACTCGTGCATAGGTGTATTGGTACGTTGCAATGTCACCCAACTAGTAACATTGTCAAGTCGCGTTTTTGTAGTATCATAGTTTCTTGCATTGTCTGAAGTAGCGTCTGTTGTAGTGACGAGTGTTTGTAGTGTCATCGTGTCTTGTCTGCTGTAGAGTCATAGTGTTTTGTCTGTTGTACTGTCTTCAGTGTCTTGAGTCCATGAAATACAAGAAAGTTCGTAATAGGCACAGCACTAAATTAAAAAAGTGTCATCACTAATATATTTAATACTGAATACGAATACGCATATACGAATACGAAACGAATATACACGAATATGTAATACTGAATCACGTATGTCATTGTTGTTTGTTTGTACAGTGCAACAGTCAACGTGAGCTCGGGCACCCGTGTTTGGTAACTGCTTGGTTCGGTCCACATGATGGAGGAAATGAAAGGGAGTTCAGTAAAACCGATAATGTCAAAGACGGCGCACGTGCAAAGTTTTACTTCATACCTAGTTTCGAAGACGGAATCCAGGAGTGTGCAGATGCGCACGTGCTGAGAGATACCGACACGGATAAATGCAAATCACTACAAGCCACGCCTTAGTCGACATACCAATTTTAACCACAATCAGATTAGATGATTCTGAAATATAAAAGAGGGGTGTGCACGTCTGCACGTGCTGAGAGATTCCGACACGGATCAATGCAAATCACTAACGAGCCACACTTTAATTGACAAACCAAATTTCATCACAATCGGATTAGAGGCTTCTGCAATATAAAAGAGGGGTGTGCACGTGTGCAAATGCTGAGATATTCCGACACGGATGAATGCAAATTACTTACGAGCCACACCTTAGTCGACATACAATATTTCATCACAATCGGATAGGAAGTTTCTGAGATATGAAATAGGGATGTGCACGTGCGCACGCGCAACATGCAACTCGAATAATAGTAAATTTCAGTGTATCAGCCATACGTGTGTTATCGCCACATTTGCTCGCATACTGAGTGGAATCGCATATGGTGAAGATGTTGACAAAGATTTAGAACTGCAGTGTTCTCAGTTCACTTCCAACGTCAATAGCGGTGCAGACTGAAGGTGCTTGCACGCGCAGCGCTCGGACAAATGGCTGTCCTCGGAGGTAACATGCCCTGCCTGTGGCACAGGTAAAATTTAATCGTGATGAGACTGTTCTGGGCCCATATAACCCATTTGAACGATAAATATGATTACAATTAGGGGAAATCACAGCTGAGCTTGTTCGATATTTCAAACGTGAGGGTATGTACATGGGTTGAAGTTGGGACGTTCGTTCACCCCATGCGAAAGAAATTGCCACCATTGCATTTGTTCATGTTTGTCAGTTGCATTGATATGTCACAAACACGATATTAACTGACAACTGCGTGGTCGGGAGCCGGAGCCTAAAGCATAACATCGTGTCGATTTGGATATGTTGTGGTTTAGGTGCGCGCATTATAACCCCCCTGACAACAAAACCAGCCGCATATATCAAACCAGCTCGTGGTACGAGATAGGATATGTGAGCTCTCGAATCACTATAGCTGAGCACAATCTGTTAATTTAGTAACATACCAGAATAAACCGCGCTAGGTCAATTGCTGAAAAAGCGAAAGAGTCCTGGTAAAAGAAGCTCCAGCAGCGGTAACACCAGGTTTCAGTTCACGCCATCACGTGCCAAGGTCAAGTCATTTGTCAGCTATAAGGCCCAACATTTCAAAATGTTCTACCTTACATAGAACAGAACAAGAACGGCAGGGCATAATAATACACGTTACTAGCATCCTCAAAAAATGGAGGTACCTCGCGCTTTCTGTGCCCGGCACTGTGCCCGGTTTATGTGCCCGGTTTTGTCATCGTCCATACGTTATTCTCTAGTATAAATTCTGTTTTTATATCTTTGACAATTTTGATTTTGTAGAATTTTGTCCAAAAAAAATCAGTTTCTTGCGTTTTGGGGGTCAAAAACTAAAATGTTGAACACCTGAGATCGCTATTTTGAAGAGAATGCCATTTTCATTTTGGCTTTTGTATGAGGAATGTGCTTAAAATCTCTATTTAATAAGAATTTGCAAACATTTGTTGGAAAAACGTTTCCAACAAAAATGGCATCCAGTTCTTTGGATATTAAGCCAAAAGACACGTTAGTCACAAGACCCATTGTTCTGGTGATCTAATTGTTTGGTGTGATTCAAATTGATTTGTTTGAGTGCTCTTTTTTCGATCTGTCACGATGGAAGCGTGCAATTGGCATTTATAATATTTAGTCATGGAATAGTGTATCCAATAAAATCAACTTCAGCATTCTTCAATTATTCAGAGCTGTAGAATATACTTGACATTTTATGTTTTATCTGAAATATGGCGTCACCAGTTTTCGGATTTAACGAAAGCAACATTACAGCCATCGGAGTTCAGGGACGTCTATTGTCGTACAGAATGTCTCGTGTTTTCTTTGTTCCGTGCTCGTTGAGAGCACAAAAACAACATTTGGAGCAAAATTGTTGTGAACGCCTTCGACACTTAATATCTCTGACACATTTGGTTATAATTAATCCTAATCTTATAATAGTCACACCACTTTAGATATCTCAACCAAAAACTTCCATCTGGGCTGGTTAAGTGTAGACTGGGGTTCATATTCACGTTTGTTGTTGTTGATAAGTCCAGCTGTATACTAGTCAATACGGTGCGCATTGGCCGGGCATTGGCATTTGGCGCGACATAATTGTGTATCTGCTTTCCCTGGGATTCAGATGTCTTAAACCAATATGGGCTTGCATAAAATGTTGTCTGATGCATTCACGATTGTCTCCGCATTTTTGTATCCTAAACATCACGACTTGAAGTATTTCAAAATAGCCGAACAATACAACTGTATATTGACCCGAACTCCGGTGCTACAGCTCTGATGCATGTTATGTGATGTTATGTAATTTTATTGAAAAGCATTTAAATGTCGTGATATTTATATATTTTGGGTATGCCTGATGACCAAATTCACCGAACATTGAACATGTTATTACAAACAAAAATGTTATCCCATAAAACGTTCCGGTAATAAAGTTACCTATATGCTCTTATTTAGCTAATCTTGCAACATATCGTGACACAAGACAATGACAATGCAGTGGCAACAACGCGAAGCGAAACCATAATCACAGGTAAAATTTGCAGTTATATCACCACAATTGTTTCATCAAGGGGGCGTTTGAAATGCGATACTCAGCACAATATTACATAGAACATTGAAGCCCTGGTAATAAACACCGCTAAACGCATGCGTAGCCTTTCGTACGAAGGCCTTCGTTCTAGCCTGGACACGCTCGGACACGCTCGGAACCCGGACACGCTCAGCGCTGGTTGCCGACTGAACCCGGCAGCCCGCCATCCGGTCAGACAGGTCATGAGACATGTCAGCCGGCCAGCCAAAAAGAGAGTCTGTGCTGGTCGGCGCATCCCACCGCCCACGAGGCACTCCGCGCCCGGGAACGTTGGGCGACATGCGATACAAAAATGACGATAACTTCCAAAGGCGCAGGAAGGTGCAGCCAAATTAGCAGTGGTTCGATACAATATTGTCCATGTCAACTAAAAATCATGCTTGCAGCGCAGGCACTAGTGGGCATTTTAATATCGGCACTTGCAAAGATAAAGTATTTAAAAATCCGTGGTCATTTTTGACACCTCTCATAAGATGTCTAATAAATAATGCAAAATGCATTCTTGGAAAGGCTAACATGAGCTTTCACAAAGAGCATGACTCACCTCTTATGAACGAACACATAATAACTCGTTCAACATTGTAATTTGTAAGTTATTTCATTTTGAGCTTTGAACAAAGAATACAGCACATGATGTCGGTACCGCTTCTCCGTTCAAAGTTCCGTGTTCAAGCTCACCTATACGAAAAAATGATTCATGCTGGCGGATATATATTATAATTTTCGCATTCTATGGACAATTTTGTGTCTAACTACAACTATATTTTGCATCGAGTAGAAAGTCACAAAAATGAATTTTGTCGCGCTAAATGCCGCTGCCCACTCATTGTGCGGTGGTGTGACGCATACTCTTGGACTAAAGATTAACCGCATGCTACCTGATTGCCTGGAACCCGTTAAAAAATTTGGCTAACATCCCATTGTGTTTACCATTTCTTGATTTAACCTTGCCTCATGCCTGTCCGTCTTCTAGTAAAAACAAAAACTACCATTTACTTCTCCGAAATACTTCTGGCTGCGGCTGCCATCATTTTGCAGTGATTTCATTCAATGTTCAGCTAAACAAGTTTACTTAGAAAAAAAATCTTAGTTCTTGTTCTGGCAAATGCTAGTGGATAATGCGTCTCAATTCTTACATGACACGCACCTAAATATACCTATCTGTCGTACCTAAATATGCCTATTAGATACCTATGTTTAAAGTGCGCTGGATTTGCACAGTGATTGGCAGATGTATGTTTTTAATCTGTCACATGTGGCATTATCGGGGTTATCTGAGAGTTGACTGTAGTTGTGACATCTAATTTCATTCAAACGTTTTTATATAATGTTGATTTAAGTAGGTGATTTGCTTCTCAAGCCCCTACTACATGCAACTTTGCAAGCATAACTATTAATTAAAGTGACCATGTAATTGAGTTTTTGCCGTCTAGCAATGCGAAGAATGATTTAATTTGATGTTTTCTAGTAAAGTTGAGAGGAATTAAAATTAAAGGAGTGGGTATGAGATCAAAGAAAACACGGTTGTTTGCGAGCTGATTTATATTCTGGACATAGATGGACATAAACAAATGTTTTTTTATGTCAAATAAATATACTGTTTGACACACAGACGATCACTTACCTTTCACGTTTACAAACGCATGCACACATTCTCACACACATTGATTACATTTGTACAACCATAGCGTCGATCGACATTTGTAAACTCAGCACCGGACCATGCTATTCTGATCTTTGACCTAGACGACTCATGCTTGTTAGAATCCGTAGCTGGTGGACGGAGTGCGGGAGCCGCTGCTGGGAGCTCCGTAGCCGCTGCTGGGGCCGGCGGCCGCAGCCGGCTGGCTGTAGCGGCCTCCTGGGGCGGCAGCAGCAGCACCAAAGCCGCCGGTAGCGGCCGGGGCGCCGTAGCCGGTGTTTGCTCCGCCGTACTGGCCGTTCTGGCTGTCCTCGGGGAACTGCGCCTCGCCCTCGTACTGGACGTCAGCCACGAGGCCGGAGTCGCCCTCCACGTAGTAGGTGACGGTCTGGACGCGGGTGTCGGGCAGCAGCACGCGGTACTCGCCCTCCACGCGGCGGCCGTCCGACTCCTCCTTGTGGCCGTAGTCGTTGCCCTCGTTGTCCTGCACCTGGTACTCGAACGAGTACGGCTGCGGCGGGAATTCCTCCTTACCGGCACCGTAGCTGTTCTGCTGGCTTCCGTAGGTCTGGGAAGCACTAGCCTCGGGAGCTCCGTAGCTCTGGGAGGCTCCACCGTTCCTCTGGGGAGCTCCGTAGCTCTGGGATGCTCTAGCCTGGGGAGCTCCGTAGCTCTGGGAGGCGCTAGCCTCGGGAGCTCCGTAGCTCTGGGAAGCTCCGCCATTCCTCTGGGGAGCTCCGTAGCTCTGAGAGGCTCCACCGTTCCTCCGCGGAGCTCCGTAGCCCTGCGGTGAGCCGCAGACAGCAGCCGCCAGCAACAGGGATGCCACGAACACCTGAAGCAGATACAATGTAAGTTACTTCTAAATTAAGGAATACAATTTTAACCATTCTTTTTGTACCAAACATGTCAATATGATAAATCTTGGTTACTGGGAAGGAAAGTTCCTATCTGTGTTCTATATTTTCAAGCTATTGAACTCAAAAGAACGTACGTTGGTGGTGAGAACCCCACAAACAAGTTAGCAACAATTTGAGCGAATTTAAATGTTTGTGAATGCAACTAACAACTTGGTTTTGGAACAGCAAAAATCAAAACATTGAGCCACAACTTTCTTCCTCGCATTTCTACTGCTTTACTCACCTTCATTTTTCTCAGCTCTGGACTGTACTGTGCTGGAGGAGGCTGTGGATGAGACTGATGCGGTGCTGACCGGCTGCTGCCGTTATATAGGTCCGACCCGGCCCGGTCAGTCACGATCTGCTGGCCATCTTGCAACACGCCGCCAATGTTACTGCCGCTCAACTCAAGGTCACCACGAATGTGATCAACGTTGCTAGGTTATGCGAATGGAGGCCATAGGTTCCCAACCATTATGGCTAAACTGGCTCTCAATTATTCCGGGGACATATTCGGGTTGATCCACGTTAAAATACAAAAACCATATTGGTATTTTGTAACACTCAAATAGCTGTATGATAAGCTGAGTTTGTTAGGCAGTAGCATATATGTTGTCTCATATTATCATCGCCCTGTTATTCGTTGAGCTGTAATTTGGTATTTGTACACGGTCCCTTGTCAACTCATTTATTTATCTTTTTCAACCTATCTGTCGAGCAGCGCAGCGCCCAGCTGGCAGCAGCGTCTCACATACATGCAATATTCCTCTACCGAGTGTCAATATTCCTCTACCGAGTGACAATATTCCTCTACCGAGTGTCTATATTCCTCTACCGAGTGTCAATATTCTTCTACTGAGTGTCAATATTCCTCTACCGAGTGTTAATATTTCTCTACCGAGTGTCAATATTCCTCTACCGAGTGACAATATTCCTCTACCGAGTGTCAATATTCCTCTACCGAGTGTCTATATTCCTCTACCGACTGTCTATATTCCTCTACCGAGTGTCAATATTCCTCTACTGCGTGTCCATATTCCTCTACCGAGTGTCAATATTCCTCTACCGAGTGACAATATTCCTCTAACGACCGTCAATATTCCTCTACCGAGTGTCTATATTCCTCTACCGACTGTCAATATTCCTCTACCGAGTGTCTATATTCCTCTACCGACTGTCAATATTCCTCTTCCGAGTGTCTATATTCCTCTACCGACTGTCTATATTCCTCTACCGATTGTCAATATTCCTCTACTTAGTGTCTATATTCCTCTACCGAGTGTCCATATTCCTCTACCGAGTGACAATATTCCTCTACCGAGTGTCAATATTCCTCTACCGAGTGTCAATATTCTTCTACCGAGTGTCAATATTCCTCTACCGAGTGCCAATATTCCTCTACCGAGTGTCTATATTCCTCTACCGACTGTCTATATTCCTCTACCGAGTGTCTATATTCCTCTACTGAGTGTCAATATTGTTCTACCGAGTCTCTATATTCGTCTACCGACTGCCTGTATTCCTCTACCGAGTGTCTATATTCCTCTACCGAGTGTCAATATTCCTCTACCGAGTGTCAATATTCCTCTACCGAGTGTCTATATTCCTCTACCGAGTGTCAATATTCCTCTACCGAGTGTCAATATTCTTCTACCGAGTGTTAATATTCCTCTACCGAGTGTCAATATTCCTCTACTGAGTGTCTATATTCCTCTACCGAGTGTCAATATTCCTCTACCGAGTGTCAATATTCCTCTACCGAGTGCCAATATTCCTCTACCGAGTGTCTATATTCCTCTACCGACTGTCTATATTCCTCTACCGAGTGTCTATATTCCTCTACTGAGTGTCAATATTGTTCTACCGAGATTCTATATTCCGCTACCGACTGCCTGTATTCCTCTACCGAGTGTCAATATTCCTCTACCGAGTGCCTATAATCCTCTACCGAGTGTCAATATTCCTCTAGCGAGTGTCAATATTCCTGTACAGAGTGTCTATCTTCCTCTACCGAGGGATTTGAACCCGGTCCCTGGAACAGCATGTAGAGTACTATGAACGGAAGACCACTTGAGACCCTAGTTTTCGGCGATAACTTTTGATAGTTCTTTCGATAATGATAACTTTGAACTTTGGAAAAACGAAATTTTAAGACACTTCCTATTCACTCATAATGTTAAAGATCATTCGAGCTCGCATAGAGGCTAACGCCCGGTCGCTCTATAGTCCCGCCCTTGATTTGGCCCATGCCACTCGCAACTGACCGGTCGCGGGTCGGACAGCACCGGTTCAAATGGGTCAGTGCGGTGCTAAGCTGTGACGTCAGAGCATTGCTCCGGCCTTTCATGATATTAAGGTTGGTTAATGGAAAACAAAAAATAGGGTATTGTCATTTACTCGTAATGCTTAATTAAAGTCACAAAAGGAATTTATTCGGTGGGTACACCCACCGACTAATTTCCCTTTGCGACTACATTTTTGTTTGACATTACCCAACCTTAATAATATAAATTGGCGTAATTTCTCGCAAACGTCCATTGCGAGAAAGTCGTGCATGCCAGTCGGTGTCTTCAAAACTTATCGCCGAAAAATTAGGGTCTCACATGGTCTCCCGTTCCCAGTAGGTCTTACCACTGTGCCAGATTGCCACCCATTACAGACGGGAGACCGACACCACTGGCTTTGTCTTGTTGAGACACGTTCTGTAATATGAAACAGAAGATACCTGGGACATTACTTAACCTTGACCTGATTCAGCATTTTCAGCATTTTCAGCATCAGCATTTTCAAAGGTAACAACTGTTTGCTTTGCTTGCTGGTTTACCTTGAACAATGGAACATGCTTCAAACTCCTACGATTTTGCGGCCGGGGAGGGATGGCCTGTCGCTCGCCGGCCACAGGCGGTCACGTGACCGGTCAGGTCAGCCGGGGCTGGCCGAGTGCGCAGCGGGTGGGTGGTGGCCGCAACCACCATCATATAGGGAATACGGAGTTGTACGTTGGCGCACACTGCACCTAAGTCCGACAACGCAGAATTTAACAACTTTAATACGATACTTTCACGATTATAATATTTATCTGTGTAAGTTTTCAGTCATATCGACCGATTAATTGCAAAGAAATAAGCTTCTGAAAACCAAATGGATACGGTCGGGCCACTCATACGTAGATTTTCCGCCTAGTTCAGGCAGATATCACCCTACTCGGTAAAAAGGGCGCGAAAACAATTCAGTTATTTGGGAATGGTGTAAGATTTGCTGAGATTTACCCCCAAACCTTCTTCTGACCGTTTGAATCCGACCTTGGAAAGAGCTGTTTTATAATCATGGCGGAGATGGACATAAATATGCTGTTTATATCAAATAAATATATTTACAGGCAAACAAGGACATCCCCATCACAATTAAATAGCATGGAAACATTCATGCACACACACACACATTGAACACACTTCGTATTGTTTAGAATCCGTTAGTTAGAATCCGTAGCTGGTGGACGGAGTGCGGGAGCCGCTGCTGGGAGCTCCGTAGCCGCTGCTGGGGGCGGCGGCCGCAGCCGGCTGGCTGTAGCGGCCTCCAGGGGCGGCAGCAGCAGCACCAAAGCCGCCGGTAGCGGCCGGGGCGCCGTAGCCGGTGTTGGCTCCACCGTACTGGCCGTTCTGGCTGTCCTCGGGGAACTGCGCCTCGCCCTCGTACTGGACGTCAGCCACGAGGCCGGAGTCGCCCTCCACGTAGTAGGTGATGGTCTGGACGCGGGTGTCGGGCAGCAGCACGCGGTACTCGCCCTCCACGCGGCGGCCGTCCGACTCCTCCTTGTGGCCGTAGTCGTTGCCCTGGTCGTCCTGCACCTGGTACTCGAACGAGTACGGCTGCGGCGGGAATTCTTCCTTACCGGCACCGTAGCTGTTCTGCTGGCTTCCGTAACTCTGGGAAGCGCTAGCCTGGGGAGCTCCGTAGCTCTGGGAGGCTCCACCATTCCTCTGGGGAGCTCCGTAGCCCTGGGAGGCGCCTCCGTTCCTCTGGGGAGCTCCGTAGCTCTGGGAAGCGCTAGCCTGGGGAGCTCCGTAGCTCTGGGAAGCACTAGCCTGGGGAGCTCCGTAGCTCTGGGAAGCACTAGCCTGGGAAGCTCCGTTGCTCTGGGAGGCGCCTTCGTTCCTCTGGGGAGGTCCGTAGCTCTGGGAAGCACTAGCCTGGGGAGCACCGTAACTCTGGGAAGTGCTAGCCTGGGGAGCTCCGTAGCTCTGGGAAGTGCTATCCTGGGAGGCCCCGCCGTTCCTCTGTGGAGCTCCGTAGCTCTGGGAGGCTCCACCGTTCCTCTGGGGAGCTCCGTAGCCCTGGCTCAGACCGGATCTACCCCGTTGTCCATCAGCAGAGACGGCGGTCACCGCCAGCAGAAGAGCTATCACGAACACCTGACGGATAATGCCATACGAGGTTTGAAGATGAAAACGACACGAATGATGCATACAAATATGACTTATCTGACTCGGATTTTACTAACGAATATTGTAAACTTCCTTTACTAAATATTTAACCCCATGAGGTAAATTTATCAGTCAATTGAAGTAAATACATTAATGGATGTGAATATATAACGCAATTAGTTTTACTGTTGAGATTATCTACGAGGCCTCGAAAACAGGTAAAAATATACACGATTTTAACCGATATTTTCTACGGTAGACATTTTACGCTTGCATGCCCATTCTATGACTCGAAATGATTGTTGGATGACCTACCTTCATATTCGTCAGTGTAGAGCAGAGCCGAGATGAGCTGACCTGTCTCAGATGAGGCTGTGGATGAGACTGATGCGGTGCTGACCGGCTGCTGCCGTTATATAGGTCCGACCCGGCCCGGTCACTCACGATCCGGAGGCCACCTTGCAACACACTGGCAATGCCGCTACCCAGTTCGCACTACGAACACACAACCAAACCTCTTATTCACGGCAGGAGACTGACTTTAGACGTGAAACGTTGCTGGCTTGATAGAATAATCTGACGGAATGGTCATGTTTCCGATTGTGTCTGATGAAGGTGTGAAATGACCCAGTAAATATCACACAACACAAACCATTATCCGAAATCAACTTGACTCAGCTTTCATGTCATTCAACGTTTGACTGGAAATATTGAAATTGCAGACAATAATGCCTTCGAAATCCGTTTTAGTGGGGCTTGTGTTCAGTAATTCGTTCTCATAAAAATATACTGATATATTTTCCGTTGCTATTGAAAACTCTTATCATTATTTATATATACGCGCATATATACGCGCTCAACCGTCACATTGTCATCGCCGGCGACATCAACATCAACGTGAGCAAGGACAGCACCGCGGCCAGCCGACTCCACCAGCTGCTCGGCGCGTACGCGCTGCAACAACACGTCACGGGCCCAACCTTTTCATCATCTGGATCTACTATCGACATCATCTGCACTACCCACGGTGTGACACGCTCCGGTGTATTGCACTGTGACTACAGTCCGCACAACTGGACGCGCGCTATGCTGACCGTACCCGCCTACAGGCCTAAAGCTAGTGTTGTGTCGGCGCGGTGCTGGTCTCGGCTGGACGCCGCCGAGGTCAATTGATTGTTAGCGGACGCGGACTGGAGTCCGGTGTTTGACAGCGACCGAGCGGACGCTCAGTGAGCGTGCTTTCTAGAGGCGACTCGGCCTATTTTAGACTCTCTGGCCCCACTCAAGCGGCGCGTTGTGCGCAACCCAACGGCGCCGTTCGTCACCAGCGCCACCAGGGACCTCATGGCGCGGCGACGCGCGGCACTCCGAGACGGCGACCGCGAGACCTACAAGAGCCTGAACCGCCAGGTCCGCTCCGCGATCAGGCGCGACACGCGGCAGGAGATTGACCGGCGGCTGCGCGAGGCGGGCCCAAGCGGGATGTGGCGCGCTGTCCAGCCCATTGTCGGCTCTAAGCGAGCCGCCGGCAATCCTCCCAGCGCTGACGCCGATACCCTCAACCGCTACTTCGTCCAGGTGGGGAGCAGCACCGCACGCCAGGTGGACTCGTCTGGGCCCGAGCTGCCGGTCCGCCTACCTCGGGTGGCCACCGGCCGGTTCCAGGTGGCGCCTGTCTCGCCGGACGACCTGTACCGAGTGGTGGCGCGTATGTGGAACTCGACGTCGTGCGGCACGGACGGACTGTGCATCCGCTTCATCAAGATCTGCCTTCCGTCACTGTGTCACGTCATCACCCATATTGTGAATAGCAGCCTCATGTCCCACCACGTCCCGGACTCCTGGAAGCTGACCATTGTCCACCCAATCCAAAAGTCGCCGAAATCCACCGAAGTCTCCAATTACCGGCCTATCTCCATCCTCCCAACCATCGCCAAAATCACGGAGCGCGTCGTGTACGAGCAGCTGTTCCACTACTTCACCACCCATCATCTCTTCCCATCCAATCAACATGGGTTTAGATCCGGCCACTCCACCGACACCGCGCTTTTAACTGTCACGGACCAAGTATTTTCGGCCATGGACCGCAGTGACGTCACTCTGTTATGCCTTTTAGATTGTTCCAAGTGTTTTGACGTCATCCCTCATGACTCCCTTATCCGTAAGCTGGCACTATACGGTGTTGATACTCGGTGGTTTAAGAGCTACCTCATGAACCATTATCAAAAAGTTCTGGTCAGAGACACCACCGGCAGTATTACCACGTCTGATTCACTCCTGAACCCTATCGGCATCCACCAAGGGTCAGCGCTAGGCCCTCTGCTATTCTCTATTTATGCCAACGACCTACCAATGTTTACAGACGGCGCTGAGATAGTGCAGTATGCCGATGACACCCAGGTGATGGTCTCTGGTGGGACTGGCGACCTTGGCAACCTCACCCGGCTCATGGAACACAACCTCACCCTTCTGGCTCATTGGTTCGGCAAAAACGGCATGAAACTTAACGCTAAAAAAACGCAGCTCATTATTCTCGGCTCACGTCAAAAACTGCAGCGGCTCCCTCCCATCAGCGTCAAATTCATGGGTGCCACGGTTGTCGGTTCCCCAACTGTCCGGAACCTGGGTGTAGTTTTTGACCAGGCCATGACGTTCTCGACCCATGTAGATGACGTTGTGAAGCGGTGTACTGGCCTGCTGATCGGCCTCAGCCACTGTAGGCACAGTCTACCTCAGGCAACCCTCACCACACTAGTCCAGGGTCTTGTCACCTCGCTAGTCCGTTACTGCATTTGTGTGTACGGTACATGTAACGCCGGTCAGACGGCGCGCCTGCAGAAGCTGCTCAACTTCGGGGCACGTGTGATCTCTGGCCGTATGAAGTTTGATCACATCAGTGACGTTTTAAGACAACTCGAGTGGCTGACGGCGGGCAACATGTATCTGTACCATTCTATGACCCTGTTGAAACGCATTTTAGTGACATCTCAGCCCGAGTCGCTTCATAGTCATCTTTTATCCAGACGTGATGTCCACCACCGCGAAACCAGGCAGTGTGACCAACTACAGACGCCAGCGATCCGCACAGAGGCGGGGAGGCGGCGCTTCTTGTACACGATAGTGACTGCTTTCAACAGCCTGCCCGCTACTATTCGTGACCTCAGCCCACCCCAGTTTAAGACCGAGCTGCGTAAGCATATAATGCAGACACAGGGGTGATTTAATCATGTAGGCGATTGTTAGTTGTTTTACTCGGTGCGTGACTGTATGTGTGTGCGTGCGCGTGCGCTAGTATGTCTGCTGACCCGATTCCACTGTTTTACGTCTTATAACCTGCGACCTAGAATAGCCCCGCTTCGCGTGGATTGGTTGCGTGACGTCAATACAATACAATACTATTTCAACTTTGCCTGATTCGTGTTAAATATGTATTCTGTAGATGTACTTTCTCGTATTTTCGCTTGATGTTTTTGTAATATGTTCTTACAATGGAGGAAATAAAGGAAGGTTGTATAAAAAAATGTGTATAAGTTTTGACCTGTGTCGTATGCTGACAGAGTTTCACTCTTCTCATTAACACGCGCCCCGCTGGGGGGGGGGGGGGGGTATTCAGCGGAACACGCCCGCTGGGGTAGGGGGGGGGGGGGCAGATTCTGTCCCCTTGTTATCTTCCGAACCAACAACCGCAGCGAGACCCGCAAGGCGGCAATGGAAAGCTCTAAATGAGTCGCATCCAAAGCATTTTAAAGCATTAAGAAATTGTCAAAATACGGTCACATCTCAGGTTACAGTCAGGTAAAAGTTCAAAACCGAGTTATTTCAGTTGATGGGCCATACTTTCCATTCAAAGCCATTGCCACCATTATCACACAAAGTGCTCTCATAAGTATAATAATCTCCGGCATAAGCGAAAGTGAGATTGTAAATAAAAGGTGAAGGGCAAGGTCAGGTCACGAAAGGTCACTATTGACAACAGGTCTACGAAAGTCATGCGACACATGTTTTGAGTTATTTTACACATATGATTCGATAGTAGTAGCCAATAGCCATTTACACAACCTGACCCAATATAATGCCGCTTAAGTGAAGTTCAAGTCGTCAAGGTCAGGTCACATAAGGTCAATGTTGGAAATTGATTAATCTAAATAAAAAGGCATGTCAAGTAAAAAAGGCATTGTGGACCACTGGTCTCAGAAATACAGTAGCGGTATTAAAAAAGCAAAAAAAACGCACTTCCAAAAACTGACGTCATGAGTTACTGATACTTAGCCCTATTCCCTGCGTTCGGCCAGAATTACGTTAACCTGCGGGGGCAGATTCTGCCCCTCCCCCTCCCCCCAGAGATTTCGAGATCCGCTCGGTTGATGTCGATGGGACAAACACCATTCAATTAGTCATTAAAAGATTTTGGACCGCGACATTTTTCGTTGTTCTAAAAAATGGGGGACCAGGGGCCAAAAAATACGAAACTTTTGGGTGTTTTTTGAAAAGTCATTGCCGTCATGTGGTTCGACCGATTGTCATGCAGCAAAAGTGTTTGAGCTTGAAATGCACTGGTCTTCAATATATCAAAAGCTAAGTAGCAAAATGAAAAACCAGAGGCGTATTCAGGTGATGTAAAATGGGGGGATTTTCTCATAACAAATATGTGCTGTTCGTGATTGTTTGGGACGATATGAACGTCACATGTGGTCATTAATTGCTGTAATTTTTTAATTTTAATATATTGCGCATACGCGGATCCGGATAAACAACGTGGGAGGCACCATGCGCGTAACGCTTTTTTATCATCTTACTAATTTGAAGGTAGACGTAATTTCAGGGAGTGTATCGCGTCCCATTTTTTTTGTACCTGAGTGCGCTTCTGCCAACAAAATATGTACTATCCCATTTATTTGGTATTATCCCAGTACCCCAGCATTTATTGCACCGCAAACTACGAAGGAAGTATGCGCCACACAACCGCATTCGTAACACCCTCTCAAAAACAGGAGCCTGGCACCGCTTCTGCTGGGTCTATATTCTTAATTTTGTTGACACAACACGTGTTAATCAATGGTGGGAAAAGTCTACAAATTTAAAGACGCTAGAGGCCCAACAGTTAGGAGCAGCAAATGAAAAAAACACTGGGGGTGGCAGAATCTGCTCCGCAGGGAATAAAGTTAGGAAGCCATACTAGTAGAGCGCAGAAGCAAAAATTTCGTGCGCTTTTTTATAAAGTTTTGAAAAAATTGACAACAGTTTTGCAAATGTATGAAGTGAATTTTGTTATGTGGAGGCAACCTGGATTGTGCCCAAGAGGCACGTGCCGGTCACAGAAATGGCGATGAACATATCTTCATTATTTTTGGAGCATGCTAGTTTTTCACGAGTGATTTTACGTTTGGGGCGATTGGGGCGTTTGGGGCGTTTGGGGCGATTGGGTCTATAGCTCGTAAGAACGCGGCTTTTCCGGGTGATTTTTTGGTATTAATCGCAACTTTATGCATTAATGTATTTTTCTGGAAATTCCAATTTCATGATAACACCATAGTTTACTTAAAATTAACAATTTCATCTTAAACTAGCTCTTGTGATGGCTCTGACGGTTTGGGGCGTTTGCTGCGACTCCATCTTGCTCGAATCCCGGAAGTGCGGGGTTCGGGAAATGGTCATATTTTGCAACGACATGGTTTTCAGGAATAATAACTTATTTCAATGAAAACTAGATGAATTAGTCCATTCATATTTGCAGTCATATTCACTTTTGAAAGCAAGGATTAATGATAATTAGCGATTTCGTGTTGATCATTTGTTGTAAGATGACGGGGATGCTGGCTCCGGCTCTCCGCTGGCTCTGCACAGGCGCCGCCTCCCGGCTACCATGGCGACGGGCCGGCGGGTCGCCTGACGTCACGTTGCACACGTGGCTCCAGCGCCGGCAGGCTGGTCACCATGGCGACCAGCCCTCCGGAGTGGCTCTGGCGCCGGCTGGTCGTCTGACGTCACGTTGCGCATGCGCAGAGCCTTGGTCTGCGCCCAGCAATGGCGTCCGTTCCATCTGGAGCAACCATTTTTGAGTTTTCAGTACCAGTGGCTGCAGAAAGCCCGCATGTTGCATGGGTTTATAAGTGATTTTTCTGAGGTTTTTTTCAGCATTTTCTGAGATTCATCAATTAATCAATGAATCCAATCAAAACCATTTGGGGTGACTCGAAATGAGTAAGGATTGTTCCGGTTTTCGGAAACCAACGAAGTTACCGCTCTAAATTGGACGATCTCAGCGGGACGGAGCGACGTTGAATTAAGGTCTGTCTTTTGACATTTTATTGCATTTTTCATCATAATATTATATTTATTTGTCATTAATATCTTCAATTTTGCCCTAACTAACTGTCAATTGCATATTTTATGTAATCAAAGCTAGTATACTAGTATACTTTTTGCCCGTTTTTAGGGCGTTTTCGGTATGTTTTGTAGAAGGACCTAACACAACCCAAAATTGCCAGATTTGCTCATGAATCTGAATATTCAAAGCAAACTAACGGTAAATATTGCATTGTAAGAGCATATACTCATGCATTAATTCATAAAATTGTTTAGGAGCCAGGCCTTAATTGACACACCAAATTGCATGACAATCGGAATAGAGGTTTCTGCAATATAAAAGAGGGGTTTGCACGTGTGCACGTGCTGAGAGATGCCGGCACGGATGAGTGCAAATCACTTACGAGCCAGGCCTTAATTGACATACCAAATTTCATCACAATCGGTTTAGAGGTTTCTGCAATATAAAAGAGGGATTTGCACTTGCGCACGTGCTGAGAGATGCCGGCACGGATGAGTGCAAAGCGCTTCCGAGCCACGCCTTAGTCGACATACAATATTTCATCACAATCGGATGGGAAGTTTCTGAGATATGAAATAGGGGTGTGAACGTGCGCACGCGCAACATGCAACTTTAATAATAGTACATTTCATTGTATCAGCCATACGTGTGTTATCGCCACATTTGCTCGCATACTGAGTGGGATCGCGTATATGGTGAAGAGGTTCACAAAGAGTTAGAACTGCAGTGTTTTCGGTTCACTTAAACGCCAATAGCGGTGCAGACTGAATGTGCTTGCACGCGCAGCGCTCGGACAAATGGCTGTCCTCGGTAGTAACATGCCCTGTTTGTCACAGGTTAAAATGCATCGTGATGAGACTGTTCTGGGCCCATAAAACCCATTTTAACGATACCTATGATTACAATTAGGGGAAGTCACAGCTGAGCTTGTTCGATTTTTCAAACGTGAAGGTATGCACATGGGTTAAAGTTAGAACGGTCGTTAACTCCATGTGAAAGAAACTGCCACCATTGCATTTCTGCATGTTTGTCAGTTGCATTGATATGTCACAAATACGATATTAACTGACAACTGCGTGGTCGGGAGCCGGGGCCTAAAGCATATACATCGTGTGGATTTGGATATTTTTGTTTGGTTTAGGTGCGCGCATTTTAACCCCCCTGACAACAAAACCAGCCGCATATTTCAAACCAGCTCGTGGTACGAGATAGAAGGATATGTGAGCTCTCTAATTACTATAGCTGAGCACAATCTGTTAATTTAGTAACACACCAGAATAAACGGCGCAAGGTCAATTGCTGAAAAAGCGAAAATGTCCTGGTAAAAGAAGCTCCAGCAGCGGTAACACCAGGTTTCAGTTCACGCCATCACTTTTTAATGTCTAGTCATTTGTCAGCTATAAGGCCCAACATTTCAAAATGTTCTACCTTACATAGAACAAGAACGGCAGGGCATAATACACGTTACTAGCATGCTCCAAAAAATGGAGGTACCTCGCGCTTTCTGTGCCCGGCACTGTGCCCGGTTTATGTGCTCGTTTTTTTCATCGTTCATACGTTATTCTCTAATATAAATACTGTTTTTTATATCTTTGACAATTTTGATTTTGTAGAATTTTGTCCCAAAAAAAATCATGTTCCTTGCGTTTTGGGGGCTAAAACTCAAAATGTTGAAAACCTTTGATCGCCATTTTGAATTGAGAATCTTATCTTTCTTTTGGCGTTTGTATTAGCAATGTGCTTCAAATCTCGATTTTATACGAATTTGCAAACATTTATCGTTTTCCCAACAAAAATGGCATCCAGTTCTTTGGATATTAAGCCAAAAGACACGTTAGTCACAAGACCCATGATTCTGGTGATCTAATTGCTTGGTTTGATTAAATTTGATTTGTTTGAGTGATCTTTTTTTCGATCTGTCACGATGGAAGCGTGCAATTGGCATTTATAATATTTAATCATGGAATAGTATATCCAATAAAATCAACTTCAGCTTCTTTCAATTATTCAGAGCTGTAGAATATACTCGGCATTTTATGTTTTATCTGAAATATGGCGTCACCACTTTTCGGATTTAACGAAAGTAACATTTCAGCCATCGGAGTTCAGGGACGTATATTGTCTTACAGAATGTCACGTGTTTTCTTTGTTCCGTGCTAATTGAGAGCAAACAAAACATTTGGAGCAAAATTGTTGTAAACGCCTTCGACACTAAGGCACTGATACATACATATCTCTGATACATTTGGTTATAATTAATCCTAATCTTATAATGGTCACACCACTTTAGATATCTCAACCAAAAACTTCCGTCTGGGCTGGTCAAGTATAGACTGTAGGGTTCATATGATGTTTGTTGTTGTTGATAAGTCCAACTGTATACTAGTCAATACGGTGCACATTGTGCGGGCATTGGCATTTGGCGCGACATAATTGTGTATCTGCTTTCCCTGGGATTCAGATGTCTTAAACCAATATGAGCTTGCATAAAATGCTGTCTGATGCATTCACGATTGTCTTGCAGAGATTCTCCGCATTTTTGTATCATAAACATCACGACTTGAAGTATTGCAAAATAGCCGAACAATACAACTGTATATTGACCCGAACTCCGGTGCTACAGCTCTGATTTAGATGCATGTTATGTGATGTTATGTGATGTCATTAAAAAACATTTAAATGTCGTGATATTGGTACAGTTTGGGTATGCCTGATGACCAAATTCACCAAACATTGAACATGTTATTACAAACAAAAATGTTACCCCATAAAAACGTTCCGTTAATAAAGTTACCTATATGCTCTTATTTAGCTAATCTTGCAACATATCGTGACACAAGTCAATGGCAATGCAGTACCTACAAATCGAAGCGAAACCATAATCACAGGTAAAATTTGCAGTTATATCACCACAATTGTTTCATCATGGGTGCGTTTGAAATGCGATATTCAGCACACTATTACATAGAACATTGAAGCCCTGGTAATAAACACCGCTAAACGCATGCGTAGCCTTTCGTACGAAGACCTTCGTTCTAGCCAGGACACTCTCAGCGCTGGTTGCCGACTGAACCCGGCAGCCCGCCATCCGGTCAGACAGGTCATGTGACATGTCAGCCGGCCAGCCAATCAGAGAGTCGGTTTTGGTCGGCGCATCCCACCGCCCACGAGGCACTCCGCGCCCGGGAACGTTGGGCGACATGCGATACAAAAATGACGATAACTTCCAAAGGCGCAAGAAGGTGCAGCCAAATTAGCATTGGTTCGATAACAAATTGTCCATGTCAACTAAAAATCATGTTTGCAGCGCAGGCACTAGTGGGCATTTTAATATCGGCACTTGGGATTCGGCACTTCGGCACTTGGGACCAATATATTATAGCTACTGCATTGCCAACTCGCATGGTCAGCTAAACAAGTTTACTTTTTAAAAAAAGATAAAGTATTACAAAATCCGTGATCATTTTTGACACCTCTCATAAAATGTCTAATAAATAATGCAAAATGCATTCTTGGAAAAGCTAACATGAGTTTTCACAAAGAGCATTGCTCACCTCTTATGAGCGAACACATAATAACTCGTTCAACATTGCAATTTGTAAGTTATTTCATTTTGAGCTTTGAACAAAGAATACAGCACATGATGTCGGTACCGCTTCTCCGTTCAAAGTTCCGTGTTCAAGCTCACCTATACGAAAAATGATTCATGCTGGCGGATACATATTGTCATTTTCGGACTATATGGACAATTTTGTGTCTAACTACAACTATTTTTTGCATCGAGTAGAAAGTCACAAAAATGAATTTTGTCGCGCTAAATGCCGCTGCCCACTCATTGTGCGGTGGTGTGACGCATACTCTTGGACTAAAGATTAACCGCATGCTACCTGATTGCCTGAAAACCGTTTAAGAATTTGGCTAACATCCCATTGTGTTTACTATTTCTTGCTTTAACCTTGCCTCATGCCTGTCCGTCTTCTAGTAAAAACAAAAACTACCATTTACTTCTCCGAAATACTTCTGGCTGCGGCTGCCATCATTTTGCAGTGATTTCATTCAATGTTCAGCTAAACAAGTTTACTTAGAAGAAGAAAAATCTTAGTACTTGTTCTGGCAAATGCTAGTGGATAATGCGTCTCAATTCTTACATGACACGCACCTAAATATACCTATCTGTCGTACCTAAATATGCCTATTAGATAGCTATGTTTAAAGTGCGCTGGATTTGCACAGTGATTGGCAGATGTTTGTTTTTAATCTGTCACATGTGGCATTATCGAGGTTATCTGAGAGTTGACTGTAGTTGTGACATCTAATTTCATTCAAACGTTTTTATATAAAGTTGATTTAAGTAGGTGATTTGCTTCTCAAGCCCCTACTACATGCAACTTTGCAAGCATAACCATTAATTAAAGTGACCATGTAATTGAGTTTTTGCCGTCTAACAATGCGAAGATTGATTTAATTTGATGTTTTCTAGTAAAGTTGAGAGGAATTAAAATTAAAGGAGTGGGTATGAGATAAAAGAAAACACGGTTGTTTGCGAGCTGATTTATGTTCTGGACATAGATGGACATAAACAAATGTTTTCATGTAAAATAAATATACTGTTTGACACACAGACGATCACTTTCCTTTCACGTTTACAAACGCATGCACACATTCTCACGCACATTGAACACATTTGTATAACCATAGCGTCGTTCGACATTTGTAAACTCAGCACCGGACCATGTTATTCTGATCTTTGACCTAGACGACTCATGCTTGTTAGAATCCGTAGCTGGTGGACGGAGTGCGGGAGCCGCTGCTGGGAGCTCCGTAGCCGCTGCTGGGGGCGGCGGCCGCAGCCGGCTGGCTGTAGCGGCCTCCAGGGGCGGCAGCAGCAGCACCAATGCCGCCGGTAGCGGCCGGGGCGCCGTAGCCGGTGTTGGCTCCGCCGTACTGGCCGTTCTGGCTGTCCTCGGGAAACTGCGCCTCGCCCTCGTACTGGACGTCAGCCACGAAGCCGGAGTCGCCCTCCACGTAGTAGGTGACGGTCTGGACGCGGGTGTCGGGCAGCAGCACGCGGTACTCGCCCTCCACGCGGCGGCCGTCCGACTCCTCATTGTGGCCGTAATCGTTGCCCTCGTCGTCCTGCACCTGGTACTCGAACGAGTACGGCTGTGGCGAGAATTCCTCCTTACCGGCACCGTAGCTGTTCTGCTGGCTTCCGTAGCTCTGGGAAGCGCGTGCCTGGGGAGCTCCGTAGCTCTGGGAAGCACTAGCCTCGGGAGCTCCGTAGCTCTGGGAGGCTCCACCGTTCCTCTGGGGAGCTCCGTAGCTCTGGGATGCTCTAGCCTGGGGAGCTCCGTAGCTCTGGGAAGCTCCGCCATTCCTCTGGGGAGCTCCGTACCTCTGAGAGGCTCCACCGTTCCTCCGCGGAGCTCCGTAGCCCTGCGGTGAGCCGCAGACAGCAGCCGCCAGCAACAGCGATGCCACGAACACCTGAAGCAGATACAATGTAAGTTACTTCTAAATTAAGGAATACAATTTTAACCATTCTTTTTATACCAAACATGTCAATATGATAAATCTTGGTTACTGGGAAGGAAAGTTCCTATCTGTGTTCTATATTTTCAAGCTATTGAACTAAAAAGAACGTACGTTGGTGGTGAGAACCCCACAAACAAGTTAGCAACAATTTGAGCTAATTTAAATGTTTGTGAATGCAACTGACAACTTGGTTTTGGAACAGCAAAAATCAAAACATTGAGCCACAACTTTTTTCTTCGCATTTCTACTGCTTTACTCACCTTCATGTTTCTCAGCTCTGGACTGTACTGTGCTGGAGGAGACTGTGGATGAGACTGATGCGGTGCTGACCGGCTGCTGCCGTTATATAGGTCCGACCCGGCCCGGTCAGTCACGATCTGCTGGCCATTTTGCAACACACCGCCAATGTTACTGCCGCTCAACTTAAGGTCACCACGAAGGGGATCAACGTTGCTAGGTTATGTGAATGGAGGCCATAGGTTCCCAGACATTATGGCTAAACTGGCTCTCAATTATTCCGGGGACATATTCAGGTTAATCCACGTTAAAATACAAAAGCCATATTTGTATTTTGTAACACTCAAATAGCTTTATGATAAGCTGAGTTTGTTAGTTTGTAGCATATATGTTGTCTCATGTTATCATCGCCCTGTTATACGTTGTGCTGTAATTTGGTATTTGTACGCTGTCCCTACTCCCTTGTCAACTCGTTGATTTATATTTGTCAACCTATCTGTCGAGCAGCGCAGCGATCAGCTGGCAGCAGCGTGTCGCAGATCTGGAATATTCCTCTACCGAGTGTCAATATTCCTCTACCGAGTGTCTATATTCCTCTACCGATTGTTAATATTCCTCTACCGAATGTCAATATTATTCTACCGAGTGTCTATATTCCTCTACCGAGTGTCAATATTCCTCTACCGAGTGTCAATATTCCTCTACCGAGTGTCAATATTCCTCTACCGAGTGTCTATATTCCTCTACCGAGTGTCAATATTCCTCTACCGAGTGTCAATAGTCCTTTAACGAGTGTCAATATTCCTCTACCGAGTGTTAATATTCCTCTACCGAGTGTCAATATTCCTCTACCGAGTGTCAATAATCATCTACCGAGTGACTATACTCCTCTATATAGTGTCTATATTCCTCTAACGAGTGTCAACATTCCTCTACTGAGTGTCAATATTCCTCTACTGAGTGTCAATATTCCTCTACCGAGTGTCTATATTCCTCTACCGAGTGTCTATATTCCTCTACCGAGTGTCAATATTCCTTTACCGAGTGTCAATATTCCTCTACCGAGTGGCAATATTCCTCTACCAAGTGTCTATATTCCTCTACCGAGTGTCTATATTCCTCTACCGAGTGTCAATATTCATCTACCGAGTGTCCATATTCCTCTACCGAGTACTTATATTCCTCTACCGAGTGTCAATATTCCTCTACCGAGTGTCAATATTCCTCTACCGAGTGCCTATATTCCTCTACCGAGTGTCAATATTCATCTACCGAGTGTCAATATTCCTCTACCGAGTGCCTATATTACTCTAGCAAGTGTCAATAGTCCTCTACCGAGTATCTATATTCCTCTACCGAGTGTCTATATTCCTCTACCGAGTGTCAATATTCCTCTACCGAGTGTTAATATTCCTCTACCGAGTGTCTATATTCCTCTACCGAGTGTCAATATTTCTCTACCGAGTGCCTATATTCCTCTACCGAGTGTCAATATTCCTCTACCGAGTGTCAATATTCCTCTACCGAGTGCATATATTCCTCTACCGATTGTCAATATTCCTCTACCGAGTGTCAATATTCTTCTACCGAGTGTCTATATTCCTCTACCGAGTGTCTATACTCCTCTACCGAGGGATTTGAACCCGCTCCCTGGCACAGCATGTAGAGTACTGTGGACGGCAGACCACATGGGAACCTAATTTTCGACGATAACTTTTGATAGTTCTTTCGATAATGATACCTTTGAACTTCGGAACACGAAATTTTAGGAAACTTCCCATTGACTCATAATGTTAAGGAGCATTCGAGCTCGCATAGAGGCTAACGCCCGGTCGCTCTATAGTCCCGCCCTTGATTTGGCTCACCACTCGCAACTGACCGGTCGCGGGTCGGACAGCACCGGTTCAAATGGGTCAGTGCGGAGCTAAGCTGTGACGTCAGATCATTGCTCCGGCCTTTCATGATATTAAGGTTGGTTAATGGAAAACAAAAAAGTAGGGTATTGTAATTTACTCGTAATGCTTAAAGTCGCAAAGGGAATTTATTCGGTGGGTAGACCCACCGACTAATTTCCCTTTGCGATTGCATTTTTGTTAGACATTACCCAACCTTAATAATATAAATTGGCGTAATTTCTCGCAAACGTCCATTGCGAGAAAGTCGTGCATGCCAGTCGGTGTCTTCAAAACTTATCTCCGAAAAATTAGGGTCTCACATGGTCTCCCGTTCCCAGTAGGTCTTACCACTGTGCCAGATTGCCACCCATTACAGACGGGAGACCGACACCACTGGCTTTGTCTTGTTGAGACGCGTTCAGTAATACGAAACAGAAGATACCTGGGACATTACTTAACCTTGACCTGATTCAGCATTTTCAGCATTTTCAGCATCTTCAGCATCAGCATTTTCAAAGGTAACAACTGTTTGCTTTGCTTGCTGGTTTACCTTGACCAACGGAACATGCTCCAAACTCCTACGATTTTGCGGCCGGGGAGGGATGGCCTGTCGCTCGCCGGCCACAGGCGGTCACGTGACCGGTCAGGTCAGCCGGGGCCGGCCGAGTGCGAAGGCGGGTGGGTCGTGGCCGCAACCACCATCATATAGGGAATACGGGGTTGTACGTTGCCGCATACTGCACCTAAGTCCGACAACGGAGAATTTAGCAACTTTAATACGATACTTTTACGATTTTAATATTTATCTGTGTATGTTTTCAGTCATATCGACCGATTAATTGCAAAGAAATAAGCTTCTGAAAAACCACATGGATACGGTCGGGCCACTCATACGTAGATTTTCCGCCTAGTTCAGGCAGATCTCACCCTGCTCGGTAAAAAGGACGCGAAAACAAATCAGTTATTTGGGAGTGGTGTAAGATTTGGTGAGATTTACCCCCAAACTAATTTCTTCTGACCGTTTGAATCCGGCCTTGGAAAGAGCTGTTTTATGATCATGGCGGAGATGGACAGAAATATGCTGTTTATATCAAATAAATATATTTACAGGCAAACAAGGACATCCCCATCACAATTCAATAGCATGAAAACATTCATGCACACACATACACACATTGAACACACTTCGTATCGTTTAGAATCCGTTAGTTAGAATCCGTAGCTGGTGGACGGAGTGCGGGAGCCGCTGCTGGGAGCTCCGTAGCCGCTGCGGGGGGCGGCGGCCGCAGCCAACTGGCTGTAGCGGCCTCCAGGGGCGGCAGCAGCAGCACCAAAGCCGCCGGTAGCGGCCGGGGCGCCGTAGCCGGTGTTGGCTCCGCCGTACTGGCCGTTCTGGCTTTCCTCGGGGAACTGCGCCTCGCCCTCGTACTGGACGTCAGCCACGAGGCCGGAGTCGCCCTCCACGTAGTAGGTGACTGTCTGGACGCGGGTGTCGGGCAGCAGCACGCGGTACTCGCCCTCCACGCGGCGGCCGTCCAACTCCTCCTTGTGGCCGTAGTCGTTGCCCTGGTCGTCCTGCACCTGGTACTCGAACGAGTACGGCTGCGGCGGGAATTCTTCCTTACCGGCACCGTAGCTGTTCTGCTGGCTTCCGTAGCTCTGGGAGGCGCTAGCCTGGGGAGCTCCGTAGCTCTGGGAGGCTCCACCATTCCTCTGGGGAGCTCCGTAGCCCTGGGAGGCGCCTCCGTTCCTCTGGGGAGCGCTATAGCCCCGGGAAGCGCTAGCCTGGGGAGCTCTGTAGCTCTGGGAGGCTCCTCCGTTCTTCTGGGGAGCTCCGTAGCTCTGGGAAGCGCTAGCCTGGGGAGCTCGGTAACTCTGGGAAGTGCTAGCCTGGGGAGCTCCGTAGTTCTGGGAAGCGCTAGCCTGGGAAGCTCCGTTGCTCTGGGATGCTCCTCCGTTCCTCTGGGGAGCTCCGTAGCTCTGGGAAGCACTAGCCTGGGGAGCTCCGTAGCTCTGGGAAGCACTAGCCTGGGAAGCTCCGTTGCTCTGGGAGGCGCCTCCGTTCCTCTGGGGAGCTCCGTAGCTCTGGGAAGCACTAGCCTGGGGAGCTCCGTAACTCTGGGAAGTGCTAGCCTGGGGAGCTCCGTAACTCTGGGAGTCTCCACCGTTCCTCTGGGGAGCTCCGTAGCTCTGGGAAGCACTAGCCTGGGGAGCTTCGTAGCTCTGGGAGGCTCCGCCGTTCCTCTGTGGAGCTCCGTATCTCTGAGAGTCTCCACCGTTCCTCTGGGGAGCTCCGTAGCTCTGGGAGGTTCCTCCGTTCCTCTGGGGAGCTCCGTAGCTCTGGGAAGTGCTAGCCTGGGATGCCCCGCCGTTCCTCTGTGGAGCTCCGTAGCTCTGGGAGGCTCCACCGTTCCTCTGGGGAGCTCCGTAGCCCTTGCTCAGACTGGATCTACCCCGTTGTCCATCAGCAGAGACGGCGGCCACCAACAGCAGAAGAGCTATCACGAACACCTGACGGATAATGCCATAGGAGGTTTGAAGATGAACACGACACGAATGATGCATACAAATACAACTTATCTGACTCGGATATTACTAACGAATATTGTAAGCTTCCTTTACTAAATATTTAACCCCATGAGATAAATTTATCAGTCAATAGAAGTAAATACATTAATGGATGTGAATATATAACGCAATGAGTTTTACTGTTGAGATTATCTACGAGGCCTCGAAAACAGGTAAAAATATAAACGATTTTAACCGATATTTTCTACGGTAGACATTATACGCTTGCATGCCCATTCTATGACTCGAAATGACTGTTGGATGACCTACCTTCATATTCGTCAGTATGGAGCAGAGCCAAGATGAGCTGACCTGTCTCAGATGAGGCTGTGGATGAGACTGATGCGGTGCTGACCGGCTGCTGCCGTTATATAGGTCCGACCCGGCCCGGTCACTCACGATCCGGAGGCCACCTTGCAACACACTGTCAATGCCGCTACTCAGTTCGCACTACGAACACACAACCAAACCTCTTATTCACGGCAGGAGACTGACTTTAGACGTGGAAAGTAGCTGGCTTGATAGAATAATGTGACGGAATGGTCATGTTTCCCATTGTGCCTGATGAAGGTGTGGAATGACCCAGTAAATATCACACAACACAAACCATTATCCGAAATAAACTTGACTCAGCTTTCATGTCATCCAATGTTTGACTGGAAATATTGGAATTGCAGACAAAAATGCCTTCGAAATTCGTTTTAGTGGGCCTGGTGTTCAGTAATTCGTGCTCATAAAAATTTACCGATATATTTTCCGTTGCTAATGAAAACTCTTATCATTATTTCAACTTTGCCTGATTCGTGTTAAATGTGAAATGTGTAGATGTACTTTCTCGTATTTTCGCTTGATGTTTTTGTAATATGTTCTTACAATGGAGGAAATAATGGAAGGTTGTATGCAAAATGTGTCTAAGTGCTGACTTGTGTCGTATGCTGACAGAGTTTCACTCTTCTCATTAACACGCACCCCGCTAGGGTATTCAGCGGAACACGCCCGCTGGGGGAGGCAGATTCTGTCCCCTTGTTATCTTCCGAACCAATAACCGCAGCGAGACGCGCAAGGCGGCAATGGAAAGCTCTCAATGAGTCGCATCTAAAGCATTTTAAAGAAGTAAGAAATTGTCAAAATACGGTCACATCTCAGGTTATAGTCAGGTCAAAGTTCAAAACCGAGTTATTTGAGTTGATGGGCCATACTTTCCATTCAAAGCCATTGCTACCATTATCACACAAAGTGCTCTCAAAGGTATAATAATCTCCGGCATAAGCGAAAGTGAGATTGTAAATCAAAGGTCATGGGCAAGGTCAGGTCACGAAAGGTCACTATTGACAAGAGGTCTACGAAAGTCATGCGACACATGTTTTGAGTTATTTTACACATATGATTCGATAGTAGTAGCCAATATCCATGTCCACAACCTGACCTCATATAATGGCTCTTAACCCTATTTGTAACAGGGAGGGGGGGGGGGGGCTCGGAGGCGACATTTGGCGATAATACGGAAATGCGATCTTCACGGTTTCTTCCTAACTGCCTCAAGTATGAAGGAGTTACATCGGTTTACGGTGATTGAAACAAGTGCCAGTTAGTTGATGTTAATGAAATATCATAAAAATTGCAGGGCAGAGGCGGTTTCAGGGGCTTGAAAGGGGGGTCCAGGAAGTATTCAATGCTTGGCGGGAAGCCAATAGAGCAATGTAAGGGGAATTTATAGCTATCAAGATGTAAAAGATAGCTTCTGCTTCCATTATTTGTATAATGTATTACATATAGAGTTTCAGGGGCGTGTTCAGGCACATGAAAGGGGGGGGTGACTGGCATGGTGATGACGATATGCCAGCGATAACGGCGCAATAGACGTTTAGCTTATAATGATATATGCACATGTGAGGCCAGAAAAGGGAATAAAGTCATTTTTGGCAGAGGCACGCTCAGGAATGGAAGAAAGGGGGTCATATTATTGCAAGGAAACTAAGAGGCATGGGCGTACAATGATATAACATACTGCAGTTTTCGGATGAAACACGCACCACAGGCTACTCTACGAACGATTATAAGATAATAGGCGAGTCCAGATAGGGTAAAAAGGGGGGTAAGCAATGTTAATTGAAGTTGTAATTGAAATAGTCACTGTTGACTAGTTAGTATCATAATAGCGGATAATATACTTATCAAAAGGTCTTGCGCCGCCTAAGTTTGGATCCTGGATACGCCTATGATGAAGTACAACATGCAAAAAGGAACTATCTACGATCAGTAACATATTTATAGTGCTGGGTAGCAACTTGTCTGCGGTTAATATTTTTCCCCAATTCGACCTCCCTTTTTCACTAACCTGGTACCGCCTATGACAAAAAAATATGATTTATAACTGTTTTGTCTAATGTCACAATCACATACCCTTTCATTGATCAAAAAACAACATCAAAAAATGGTTTTATTACGCATTTTCTTCACCCCCATATTGAGTGACCTGCACACGCCTATGATTTTTGAATTTGCAAACGTCACCGTCGTATATCAATTTTCAATTCAATCTCTATCGATTCCTATTAGTTGTGTTAAAATTGGTCGATAAACATGAAAGCTATGTTGGATCAAGACTACCACTAAAATTTGTAGTTTTTCCCCCCTGTTGCCCCCTATCCAAAATTTAGATTTTCTTAGTATTTAGAAATGTAGATCGTGTTGAGGGGAACCAAACACCGTTTCATTTTTTGAAAATGGGACGGGTAGATCTCGAGATCTCCGGGGGGGGGGCGGAATCCGCCCCCCCCCCCCCCCCCTGTTACAAATAGGGGTAGCCAGGAGCCTGTTACAAATAGGGTTAAGTGAAGTTCAGGTCAAGATCAGGTCACATAAGGTCAATATTGGAAATTGACTAATATAAATAAAAAGGCATGTTTCTAGACCACTTGTCTCAGAAATACAGTAGCGGTATTAATTTGTCTTTATCTGGTTACTAAAAGCAAAAAAAAACGCACTTCCAAAAACTGACGTCATGAGTATCAGATACCTATTCCCAGCGGGCGGCCAGAATAACGTTAACCCTCGCTCTGCGGGAGCTTTTTCACCTTCGCCCTACTGGGGGGGGGGGGGGGGTCCTAAAAAGACCCCCCCATGTTAACCCGCGCACTGCAGGGGGGGTTGATTTCCGCCCCCCCCCCCCCCTCAGGTTTTTCAAAGATAGCAAAAAAAACGGCGGCGCGCAGCTCCGCCGGGTTTTGGTCCACCTGTTAGAACATCAATTGCGCACACTTTGAAAAAACAAATAACCTCGAGTCATCTCAGGTCAGGTCACCAGACCAGGTCAAGTGACCCCACCTCCAAAAATGTTTGCAGTTGTGCCAAAGCCAGAGTTTTACACCGATCAGTTTGCAACTTACAGGATGTCATGTGGGCATAAGTACTTACAATTCGTATATCTCTGAATTTTGATATCGTTGACTTAATGTCAGGTCAATTTCGTAACCTCCCCATAATAAGTCAATGGGGAAATATACAAATGCTTCCTATTTCAAGGATATGCATGATATTAGTCCAATTACTTCTGGATCATGTTATTATAGGATATTCTTGATGATCCAAGTGTACGTCCTGTTCAGTGGCCCCTATTGGGTCATTTGAGGTCATGCGAGGTCACCATAATTTGTTTGTCAATAACTCCCGACATAATAAAGATAGAGAAGTAAAACAGACATCAATGTGTTTGTCTCGTCGAGACACGTCTTTCCATATGCAATATGCCCTATTTGGGTCCCCAATTGACCTTGACCTGAGGTCAATTTTTTTAAGTTAACTTAACAAGGTCACCATGCATATTATTCAGAGTGCCTTGATAAGATAAACACAATGGCTCAAACAGTTTTCCGTTATCTTTATTAAGTAAAAAGTTAATAGCGAAAAACGATTTAGCAAAAAAAAAAACGGAATTTTTCCCTTTTTTGACCTCTGGAGCCTCAAATGTTGACCTGAGATCAAATTTGAAGACTACTTACCGATTGCAAATTTCACTGGCTGGCGTTTTTTTTTCGTTTGTTTCTAACTAGCATAGTTGTTTTAGATATATGGGAATTTATGGAGCGATGTCCTAAAACAGAGAAGAAAAAAATGGTAAATTTGACCTTTGATGACTTCTGGTGACCTCAATTTTGATCTGACCTAAAACAATACTGATATACTTTCGATAGAACATGTATCAAGCTATCAAATACCGTGTTTCGCTTCTCGCTATGTAGCGTAGTTTTCGAGATCTCATGGGGGGCGGAAATCAAACCCCCCCCCCCCTGCAGTTCGTGTTCGGCGCAAAGCCCCTGCCGTGCGCGGGTTAATTCCAAACCAAGCGACATAGAGCAACGCGGTAAGAACCAACATGTTGCCTGTCATGTTTGGAATCTAACGGTATGCAATTTTTTAGGTTTCGGATCAAGGAGTGACCTTCCAGGTCAAGTGAATGACCTCGATCGACCACGTCCAGAACAGCGATTTTGCTCTGTCAGAAAACCTAAACTGAGAAATTGATAAATGTAAATAAAAAAGCATGTTTCTAGACCAGTTTTGTCTCATAAATACAGAAAATGTAATTATTTATTAGTACCTGGTAAAAAAAAAGTCTAAAAATGTTATTTAAAAAAATGACCTCATGAATTTCTTACACTTAGGGAGCCATCACTCAGTCAAAAATAGAGATATTTCTTGGAAATTTGGTTGGAGTATTGTCCATACTCAGTTCTCTCACATATATTCCGATTTGTTAACATCTTTGAAAATTTTGATTTTGTGGTGATTTTTCCCAAAACAATCAGTTTTTTTTCACTTTGGGGGTCAAAAACCCAAAAAATTTCAAATCCGAGAGGGTCATTAAAAAAAATGACATTTTACATCTTTGCTTAATTGCGTTTGCAAATTTTATTTAAAACCCTGTTTTCTACGATTTTTCAAACATTTATCGTTTTTCCACCAACATTGACGTCATCAAAAAATTATTTTCAAAATTTCTGAACTAATTTCAAATAAATTTTTCCAGCATACGTATAATTTTTGTATACTTAGCTACTGAAAATTTTAGCCAGATGCGCCGCATGTCTAAAACGTTATGCAAGAAAAACCTCAGGGGGGTCGTTTTAGGACCCCACCGTAGGGCGAGGGTTAACCTGCGGGGGGAAGATTCTGCCGCTCCCCCCCCCCCCCCCCAGAGATCTCGAGAACCGCTCGGTTGATGTCGATTGGACAAACACTATTCGATTCATCATTAAAAGATTTTGAACCACTGTTTTTTGTTTTGTTCTAAAAAATGGGGAGTCAGGGGCCAACAAATACGAAACTTGTGGGTGTGTTTGGAAAAGTCATTGCAGTCATATGGTTCGACCGATTTTCATGCAGCAAATGTTTTTGAGCTTGAAATGCACTGGTCTTCGATATATCAAAAGCCAGGTAACAAAATTACAAATCATAGGCGTATTCAGGTGATGTAAAATGGGGGGATTTTCTGATAACAAATATGTGCTGTTCGTGATTGTCTGGGACGATATGAACGTCACATGTGGCCATGAATTGCTGTCATTTGTTAATTTTAATATATTGCGCATGGGCAGATCCGGATAAATAACGTGGGAGGCACCATGCGCGTAACGCTTTTTTATCATCTTGCTAATTTGAAAGTAGTCCTAATTTCAGGAAGGGTATCGCCTTCCACCTTCTGAGGCCGTATATATATATATATATATATATATATATATATATATATATATATATATATATATATATATATATATATATATATATATATATATATATATATATATATATATATATATATATATATATATATATATATATATATATATATATATATATATATATATATATATATATATATATATATACATATATATATATATATATATATATATATATATATATATATATATATATATATATATATATATATATATATATATATATATATATATATATATATATATATATATATATATATATATATATATATACCACCTTCTGAGGGCGGCATAATGCGTTGTGAGGGCGGCAAGCTGTCTTCTGAGGGTGCCAGCGTGCCTTTCAAGAGTGCTGCGACGCTGTCGGTAGACACAAGGGTGCCCTGGGGGCCTCCCTAGAACGCTACGGTGCCTTCGGCGCCGGCAAATCCTTTGCAAGAACGGCGTCGCGGCACCTTCGGCACCGCGGTGCCCGAGGGCGCCGTTTGCTAAGGCAGGGGGCTTCAGCCCCTACGCCCCCTGGATCCGCCACTGAGTTTAAGGACGTCCATTGCCGTACAGAATGTCTCGGGGTTTCTTTGGTCCCTGCTTATAGAGAACAAAACCCCATTTGGAGCAAAATTGTTGTGAACGCCTTCGACACTAACTATCTCTGATGCATTTGGTTATAATTAATCCTAATCTTATAATGGTCACACCACTTCAGATATCTCAACCCAAAACTTCAGTCTGGGCTGGTCAAGTGTCTGCGACTGTAGGGATCATATGGTTTTTCTTGTTGTTGCTAAGTCCAACTGTATACTGGTCAATACGGTGGCGTGACGCATACTCTTGGATTAAAGATTAATCGCATGCTACCTGATTGCCGAAAAACCGTTTAAGAATTTGGTTAACATCCCATTGTGCTTACTATTTCTTGCTTTAACCTTGCCCCATGCCTGTCCGTCTTCGAGTAAAAACAAAAACTACCATTTACTTCTCCGAAATACTCCTGGCTGCGGCTGCCATCATTTTGCAGTGATTTCATTCAATGTTCAGCTAAACAAGTTTACTTCAAAACAAAAATATTAGGACTTGTTCTGTCAAATGCTCATGGATACTGCGTCTCAATTCTTACATGACGCACCTAAAAATGATTTAATTTGATGTTTTCTAGTAAAGTTGAGAGGAATTAAAATTAAAAGAGGGGGTATGAGATAAAAGAAGACACGGTGGTGTGCGAGCTGATTTATATTCTGGACATAGATGGACATAAACAAATGTTTTTCATGTAAAATAAATATACTGTTTGACACACAGACGACCACTTACCTTTGACGTTTACAAACGCATGCACACATTCGTACACACATTGAACACATTTGTACAACCATAGCGTCGTTCAGCATTTGTAAACTCAGCACCAGACCATGTTATTCTGATCTTTGACCTAGACGTATCATACTTGTTAGAATCCGTAGCTAGTGGACGGAGTACGGGAGCCGCTGCTGGGAGCTCCGTAGCGGCTGCGGGGGGTGGCGGCCGCAGCCGGCTGGCTGTAGCGGCCTCCAGGGGCGGCAGCAGCAGCACCAAAGCCGCCGCTAGCGGCCGGGGCGCCGTAGCCGGTGTTGGCTCCGCCGTACTGGCCGTTCTGGCTGTCCTCGGGGAACTGCGCCTCGCCCTCGTACTGGACGTCAGCCACGAATCCGGAGTCTCCCTCCACGTAGTAGGTGACGGTCTGGACGCGGGTGTCGGGCAGCAGCACGCGGTACTCGCCCTCCACGCGGCGGCCGTCCGACTCCTCCTTGTGGCCGTAGTCGTTGCCCTGGTCGTCCTGCACCTGGTACTCGAACGAGTACGGCTGCGGCGGGAATTCCTCCTTGCCGGCACCGTAGCTGTTCTGCTGGCTTCCGTAGCTCTGGGAAGCGCGTGCCTGGGGAGCTCCGTAGCTCTGGGAGGCTCCTCCGTTCCTCTGGGGAGCTCCGTAGCTCTGGGAAGCGCTAGCCTGGGGAGCTCCGTAGCTCTGGGAGGCTCCACCGTTTCTCCGGGAAGCGCTAGCCTGGGGAGCTCCGTAGCTCTGAGAAGCACTAGCCTGGGGAGCTCCGTAGCTCTGGGAGGCTCCACCGTTCCTCTGGGGAGCTCCGTAGCTCTGAGAAGCTCCTCCATTCCTCCGCGGAGCTCCGTAGCCCTGCGGTGAGCCGCAGACAGCGGCCGCCAGCAACAGGGATGCCACGAACACCTGCCGGAAGACCAGAGAAAACGTGGGGATTTTAATGAGCTAATGGGGGCCTTTGAAATTTGAGTAAATATTCCATTAAATATTTAAAACTGTTAATGGTTTAATATTTCTTCGATAATTTCCTTTTAGATTACGATCGTAAAATAAGAATGTTTATCTAATTTCCCGGTAGTTGAAAATGTTTTGATGTGCTTTACAATAATAATTAGTTATGCCGCATTTTAGCAGGCTCGCAATTCATAGAATGTTTAGTGTTTTCCCTGTGTTTCGTGAAAACTAAAATAGTTACTGCTCCAGCCTCTACCACTCTCCTTTAAACTTCGATCACGATGGAAACGAACTAGTCTGCGTGTCATCTTATTTTAGTAAATTAATTTCAGGGAGGCTTCAACCTACGGCTCGTGGTGTAGCGTTAAGCACAAAACTTATCTGAGTTATTTTAAAAGTGTTGTTCGTTGGAATGGGCCCCATATAGCCTAGTAGCTGCAGCGCCCTTAAACCCAAATCATCATCATCATCATCATCAGCAGCAGCAGCAGCATCATCATTGTTCGTTGGAGACAAGCAAAGGAAGGCTGTCCCTCAACTTAACTTCAGTTAGCTCAATGCCCACGCAAAAATGTAACTCCGATGGGTAGACACTTACCTTCATGTTTCTCAGCTTTGGACTGTCGGTACCGGAGGAGGCTGTGGATGAGACTGATGCGGTGCTGACCTGCTGCTGCCGTTATATAGGTCCGACCCGACCCGGTCAGTCATGACCTGCTGGCCATCTTGCAACACACCACCAATGCGCCGTGCCCCCATCACCCCCACTAATTACATTTGGACCTCAGCGTGCCGGTATGCCCTGACCTTGTCGGCGTCGCCGGCCACCCTGCGAGGTCGGTCAGTTGCCCCCCCCCCCCCCCTCCCGCGGCGCTGCGGGACCGCGCGGAGGTGCAGTTCGGCACGATAACCCAGCGCGCGAATGCGCCGGCGGCGGTGTCATGGCGCTCCCAGTGCGATGTCGGGCGGCGGCGGGGGCGGCGGCGGGGGCGGCGGCAGTGTTCATAACTCACTGCCGTCTGCAGGACCAGGAGAATCTCTCGGACCAGCCGCCCGACTCCGGCGCACAGTGGGCGAGAACGGCCTTTTAACGCGACACGGCGTTTCTGCTTCAATTTACGGCATCAGTTTGAACATTTAGCATATCAATCGATAGCTGATGCATTAAGGAGCAAAAAAATATGCACTTTCTTTTGTCTGGGTTTAACCCTCACTCGTGCAGCGTCCGATCAGTGCGTGACCGTGCAGGGGGGGGGGGGGGTACAACCTCCCTAGCTTTTCGCCCCTAATTGGGCTAGAGCTTCTATTAAAAAACGAGCGTGTTACTTGTGTTTGTTGGGTTCTTTCCTCGGTCTAGCTTACATCCTTGGAAATAACACGTTTGAAATTACAATGGAGACAGCATCCGGTGGCATTGATGTGGGTCTAATTCGCGAGCCCACCGTATCTGATGGAACTGTTGATACGATCCGATTCCTACTCGATAGCACGTGCCCATCATCTCGTAAAATTATCCGACTCATGATGGTCACGAATGACTCATGACGGTGACGAATGACTCATGACACATGACTCACATTTGTGATGCTTCTGGTGTAGTGCTCTGTAGCTTGTTATATGTATAGTGCCTCATGGGAGCGTCTGCGCATATCATTTATAACTGAGTGCATATTTGTGAAAGTTAGAATGTGAATGGTGCTTCGCCGCAAACTGATACCGCAATGGGCTTTGCAACATCGATTTTTAGGACGGTGCCATTGAGTGATTGACTGATTGGGGTCTCGGGTTGTTTTTGTCGCCTTACTATATATGTATGTGTGACGCCCAATACAAATGATGATGATGATGATGACTTGTCACGAGAGGAAGCCATTGATACCCGATTTTAAGGTCCTAGGTCATTAGGTGACCTCTGAGGTCATGTCAATGACCCAAAATTCAACCAAATTGTAAATGTGTACAAATTGAATTTAATCGAGCTAGAATGGCGAATGAGCATATAATTATGTTAAATGGGTGCCAAATTTGAAATCGGCGTCACAAAATGTCCTATAGACTGCCAAATTCCAAAAAGGTCATGTCAGGTCATGTCAGGCCATTTGAGGTCAGTGGCCTCGGTTGACCATGGAGGCGCATGGCCCCAGTGGAACATATAAGTATGTAAAATGGATCCTATATTTGAAATCAGCGTCACAAAATGTCCTAGAAACTGCCAGAAGCCAAAACAGTAATATCAGGTCATCGGAGGTCAGTGACCTCGGTTGATCTCTGAAAAGGTCAATCGAGGTCACAATCTCAAGGTAAACCACAACTGTCACCTGGAAACACCTGTGCCTGTGCTCCTGAACAACAAACACTATGAAACTGCACAAGTTACAAAGAACAATACTGCGGACGCCAGTTGCGCCTGACATGACCTTGAGAAACAGGTCAAAGGTCACGGGTTATGTAACTTACAACTTTTTATAAAAAAAAATGTGTCCAATTGTTCACAAGAATGGTACTGAAAGTTTCATCGCAATCGGTTGATATTTACGCGTTATTCCCAAAAAAAACGAGGGGGTGGCATCCACCCCCTGCACTGGCGACTGCACTGGCATTGATCGGGGGAGGGGGGAGCAAATATTGCCCCCCCCCCCTAGTTATCTTCGGAACCAATGATTGCAGCGAGACGCGCAAGACGGCATTTGAAAGATATCAGTGAGTCACATCTAAATCATACTCGAAATTGTGGAATTGAGGTCATATATTAGGTCAAAGTCGGGTCAAAGGTCAAAATCGAGGCATTTGACTCTATGGGCCATGCTTTCCATCCAAAGCCTTGATTGCGACCATGATCACCCAAAGTGATCCCAAAGGTATAATACACATATCGCATGAGCTAAAGTGAGATTATTGTCAAAGGTCAAGGTCAAGATCAGGTCACAAAAGGTCACTATGCGCAGAAAATCTACGAAAGTCATTCGACACATGTTTTATGGGTTATTTTACGCGTATAGCTCGATAGTAATGGTCATTTTACCATCTGACCTTATTTAAGTGAAGTTAGTGTCAAGCTCAGCTCAGGTGAAGGTCAGGTCACATAAGGTCAAAATTTGAAATAGACAAATATAAATACAAAAGGCATGTTTCGAGACCAGTTTTGCCTCAGAAATACAGCGCTGGCATTGATTTGTATGTATCTGGTCAATAAAAGACAAAAAAGACGCAATTTCAAAATATGACGTCATGAGTTACTCTTACTTAGGGAGCCATAGGTCAGTCAAAAACAAAGATATTGCTTTTAAATTTGGTTTGAGCATTGGCCATATGTGGTTCTCCAACTTGTATTCCGTTTTTTTTAAAAGAAAATACTTGAAGTTTGATTTTGAGGGCATCTTCTTTTCCTTTTGGGGGTCAAAACACAATATTGTTTGTTTGTTTTTAATCTGAGATTGCCATTTTAGAGCCCTTGTCATTTGCTATCTTTGGACTTTTTGTATTGCATTTGTCTTTAAAAATGGCCTTTGTACGGCCAGTTAACTAGGGACAGCAGAGATCCGGGCATTGGAATGGCGCAGTGTTAATAGTGATGTACAGTCTGTCTTGAAAGTAACTATCCACTGCGTGCGGCGCTCCACCGAACTCAACACAACAGTTTGAGAGCCCCAGCACATTCGGAGCGCCTGATGACTAGTCTGGTCCGAGAGAGGAGGGTGACCGGTCAAAGGCCGTGTCACCCGCCCCTCTCTTTCCCGACCCATCACAATGCCCACCGCTTTGAAGCGTTTCACGCCTTGCGTGATCGTGAAATAGAGAAGAGGTGCAATTTTTGGCCCCTGGGTCACGCTATGTGGTATTTAAAATTTGCATTTGTTCTTGTTTGTGAAAGTAAAAAACACAGACACACACAATTAACTTTCCAACATCCGATGTATTTATCAATTCATGACTCACGAGAAGACAAGGCAAAAAGATGATTTTGTTTATGATTACGTTGTATATGTTTAAGTTATTGTTTATTGTCACCAAATCATGATTTGACCAATAGTTATAACAGATAGGCTTGACTCCTGCAAATTTGTTCCTTTATTTGTTTTTCCTAAAGGCTAATGCTAATAAAGGTATTGTAAATTAAATAAGTTGCAGCTCGGTTGTGGAACGTTTACGAAATCATGTGGTTAAGCTATACGATAACGGCTATCTGCAATGCTTTGAAATTCTCGTCCTGCATCAAAAATACTTTTTTTCTTCAATAACGAGACTGTTTGAGTAGTTTCGATTCATTCATTGCGGTTTTATTGCAAGCTTAAAATTCACGTTATCACACTAAATTATATCATATTTTGCACAGTATCATTATGGAAAATATTGCATCAACTCGAAGCTGCATCCCTGCCGGCTGAGCGCTGAGTTGGATTGCAAATGCCGAAAATAGAGATGCATTTTTGTTTAATAAGATTGAAAACACTGCCACAAACCAGCTCCGCAAATCCTGAGTTGGGCGTGGGCGTGGCTAAGCACATCACATGCACCGCACTGCTCATGCTGAATCAACAGTTTGACAAGGACTAGAACGGACTCGGCAAGATAGCGAGCCAGCCAGTTCCAGATCAGCACCAGGCCCGCCGGGCTGGAATTCCGGCCGCCGACTTTGTATAGCTCATAGTCTTGTAACTATAATAAACATGTTTATTTGCATACCATGGTCCTCACAAATATTTTTCGAGTGTCGGAGCTCCCTAAAACATCAATCATCATAATCATCTTTCTGGCAATATCAATGGCAATGACATTATATCGCGGCAATTAGTTACTCTCGTCACTGCACAAAGAACAGTTTATTGAATTTAATGATTCTGTATTACGAATATGTATAAGACCCGCGAGGACTGAATTAATTGAACTTGGTCTTATCTGGGCGACTTCGCCCATAAATGGCTTATACCGTCGGCGATCGTGGCAAATAAACCTAAACATAAACTTAAACTGATGACGGACATTTTGGAGCGATCGGACCGGCAGAGGCCAACTTTTCAGCAACGTTATAACATACAAAACTAAAAATAAAATAGCATACATTTCTGCTATCACCAGGCAGTATTGCATGCTCGTTAACGTGTCACGAACGTACAGGTAAGCATGGTTTATTTTCGTTGATGCATTTTCATTCCATAGGATGTTGCGAGCGATCAGCCAATCCATATTGAAGGAATGTCAACGATGTCTCATCTGATATTTTTTGGTGTTGTTGGGATGCGAAAAATTAGAATGATTTGGTTTATGCTGCTTTGAACTCCGAACGAAGTCTAGTACTTTCTTAACTTATTCTTATACATCATTTTGGTCTAGGCTAATATTTTGAAAATATATTTACATGTCACTCACTATAAAACACTATAACCATAAAATATTACACTATAAAATATTTACACGTAATTACACTGTTCCGTCAGTTTTACCTGTCCAATGGTGACTTCCGTTATTTTTTGCTAATATAGGTATCATAAACATCTTAAGAGAGTTTTGGAATTTGCATGGCTATATGTACTGTGGTTTACTCAACATCGCGAGATATCGGTAGATGGGACAATAGCTGCACAGTAACTTGCTGGTTATATATTACACAGTTTAATAAAACTAGAACTTATGATCGTCACTACCGCACTCAGTTATTAAGCGAATACATAATGGTTAGCCCTTCATATCACCAGCTACGTGTTACCCGTTCGGCCATTGTCTTGTATACATTCTGGAATTTAAATTGGAATATGATATCGATTTGTATAACAAACATCTCGATAAAATATAGTCAGGCAAACATACCCATCCCCCAGGTCAACACCTATCTTACTGGGAGCAATTGTTGCCCACCCCATCGCGATACTTTTCAATATCTCGTAAACCTTGCTAGTATCGTCACACAATTTGAATTACCTTCTTTCACATTAATTCCACGCATGTTGACCGAAGGGCAAAATGAGGTTATAATAACGCAACCGGAAATGACGTCAGAGTGAGGTCATGTTTTTTTTTGTCGAAAAATAAGGGCTTGCGAAAAGCGCTGTAAAAAGTAAAGTTTTGAAAATATATCTAATGGAAAGATGTCGAATAACTTATAGTAGATCCAACTATCAAACTGCTATCTATTTGTGTAAGTTCTTGAAGCTTTAAAACGCGTCTCGTCACGCCTCGTAGCGCCTCGTCGCGCCTCGTCTACAGGTGCTCGCGCCTCGTCTACAGAGTCGCTCCTCGTCTACAGGCGAGAATACACGCTGTCGGTCGGCGCACGGCCGACGGACAACTGGGACGAGTCGCTTGTGTATGTGAGCGGCCGGTGGACAGAGTGACGGCCTCCGGACCAGGACTACCGGCGGAGATCATGTCACCGTCGCCGCCGCGCACTCGTGCGCGTAGCAGCACTCTGGACGTTGAAGCAGTGGTGGAGGCGATCATCACCCGGCTGGCGAGTGCCGGCCTCATCGGAGCGGCACCAACGACGTCTGAGCCTGTGCCAGAGCCGGTGGAGAAGAAACCGGTGCTCGGAGTGGAGGTGACGGCGACGGGGCCCGGCTTGGCTCAGCAGCGCCTCTGGCTGGAGGAGTTGCGGGCGCAGCACGTATCGTCCGTGCGGTTTGGCACTCGGGAGAAGGAGAAAGTGCGAGCGCTCCTTATCATAGGAAACGGTGGCGGACTCCCCAGCGGCCTGGTACTGGGTCAGAGTTCGGCTCATGCTGATTGTCGCGCATCATGAGTGGGCGGCGGTCATCGACGACTCGCGCATCAGCGACATGAACCGGCTGGGAATTCGCCTCGCCCCGGCCGCCGCCCGGCCAGCTGTCCCGCCCGCACAAACCTGGTGGCCAGGGGTGTGGTTTCCTATCTCTTTGTGCGTGCCCTGGCACCCACAAAGCTGAAATGGGCACCCACAATAGTCTTTCGGCACCCACAACCAAGAACATGTTTCAAAATGCATAACAATGAAAAACTAAAAAGTTTTTTTCAAGATCAGGATTTCACTGATCGTCAGATGATTGGGCAGTAGGTCCAGCATCAGTTTGAAATATTGCCAGCCGTTATGATCGCACTTTTCCTAGCACATAATACATTTTGCCAACACTAGCTGTCAAAAAACTGAACATGAACTTATGAAAGCCTCGTTTTATTTTATGCTTGAAGTTGTTCGATGCACAATGCACATATATTTACTTCAACGTCCATATATTTTTCCAAATAAATCTGTTAAAATCTGGTATTACCATTGCCGATGAAGCCTGAACAGACTAATTTTTTAACAGTATAACTTCGGGCTCAATTTATTTATTTATTTATAATGAGGTTACCGGTTATTTGCTCTATTATCATCGTCATGATCAAACTCACTGGAGTTTTCGCCATCGTAGTGATCCAAATTCTCCCACCTTCCCCTATCTACGAAAAACCAGCACCAATGTTTTGTGTTGGCTGCTGGAGGGGGAGGGGGGAAAACAAATTTCAGTTTGGGCACCCACAACTATTTGCATAAAACCACACCCCTGCTGGTGGCTGAGTTCGCCGGGCCAGCTGTCCCGTCCGCCCGAGCCGGGCCTGGCGGCTGAGTTCGCCCGGCAGGCCCGACCTCCACGCCCGTCCGGGCTGCGGCCGCCGCAGCGGTGGGCGCCGTCGACCACGGCGCGACGTCAGGATTAGGGCGGCATTCCGGTCGGCCGAGAGTGCTACGGTCTCGGCGCCCCGCTCCGACCCCTCGCCGACCGCGTCTCCACCGGAGCTCACTCTGCCGGGGGAAGCGACCCGGCTCCAGTGCCGGTCCGTGACAGCGCGCTCTGCCCGTCCCAGGCGGTGATGCTGTCCGCCGCCCCGGCTCTACTCGGCGCCTCGCCCCTGGAGTGCGGCGCGGGCGGAGTCGTCTCGTTTCGACGCTACCGTGTGGAGGACTCGGCGGCGGGTTCGTGTAGATCGCCGCCCTCGCTCTCTGACGACGTCGATGGTGGCGCCATCTCGGAGGAGCTGGCGGAGTGGCTGGTTAACTCCGTTGGTGGTGAGGGTCGGCTGGCGCCCTTCTTCTCCGACAGGGGCATCGGCTGGATCGATGGTGAGCCTCATCTCGGATCGACGGCAGCGCATGGGAACCGCTGGGCGGATTCGACCGCCAGTGGCGATCAGGGTGAAGGCGCACTTCTACGCGGCACATCATCGGGTGTGCAGTGTTTTGGTGCGCGGGCTGAAGGTGCGGGTGCCGGCTCTGGTGCCTCCTGTGTGGCGCTGCACTCCCCGGTCGCGTTTGATGGGTGTCGCTGTTGACGACTTGTGGCGGCGGGTGTGGCGGCGGGTGGGTTGCGGCGGGTGTGACGGGTGTGTTGCGGCTCGGCAGGCCGACAGCCTGTTACAGATTGTTTCCGGTGGCGAAATCGGAGAACGTGGCTAGGCTGGTACACGACATGTCGGAGTTAACGCCGTTTCTGCCTGACCGTCCGTGCAGCCTACCGTCAGCGGAGCGTGCGTTGGCGTTGTCATTTCAGGGATCTAAATATGCTGTTAAAATAGACCTTCGTAATGGATTGTTTTTTCATATACCGTTAGCGCCATCAACGCAGAATAATTTCGGAGTTAGTTATGCAGGAAAAACTTATGTATGTACTAGGCTGCTCATGAGGCTGAAAGTAGCGCCAGCTGAGATGCAATTGTTTTCGTCTGTCACGGTGAGGCTGGTGGAGGAGCAATTTCCAGGCGTTAAAGGTATTGCGTATATAGATGATTGTTTATGGCGCAGGATCCAACGACTTCGAGTGGTGTATGCAATTTGTTAACAGAAGTTGGTCTGTGTATTAATTTGGAAAAATCTGTTCTGGTGCCCGCTACCGCAGTTACGTTCTTGGGCGTGATGTTATATTTAATTAAGTGTTCCGCGCGTGTTAAGTCGGAGGTAATTGTGCCGTTGCGAATTGCTCTGTCGCGGTGTTCTCCGGCCTGGCCGCTGGCGTCAAAGCCGTATAAGTAAGGTAGAACCGTCCGGGCATTTTAGTGTACCATTTTTCTCAACACTAGCGTGACGTCACTGGATACCTGTCGTTCCCGACTCGGCCGCCGCCGCAGTGGCTCCGGCCCGACGTGGTGCGAATATTTTGAAATGTAGTTGCGGATGTTGGGGGTGGTCACAGGTGGGTGGGGGCAAGGCCCTAAAGGGTGTGGGGACATCGGGGCCTATAGCGGGCCATGACTCCCCATGGACCCTCTCAAGCCGACGGAGAATCCTCTCAGGTCGACGGAGGACCGACGAAGGATCTTCTAAGGCCAACAGAGGGCCCTTTCAGGCCGACAGAGAATCATGTCAGATCAACTGAAGACCCTGCCAGGCCGACGGAGCACCCTCTCAGACCGACGAAGGATCCTCTCAGACCGATGGAGAACCCTCTCAGGCCGACGGAGGACCCTCTCAGGCCGACGGAGGACCCTCTCAGGCCGACGGAGGACCCTCTCAAGCCGACGGAAGACCCTCTCAGGCCGACGGAGAACCCTCTCAGGCCGATGGAGGGCCCTCTGCCGACGGAGACCTCTGAGGCCGACGGAGGGCCTATCAGGCCGACAGAGAGCCCTCTCAGGCCGACGGAGGATCTTCTCAGGCCGATGGAGGGTACTTTCAGGCCGATGGAGGGCCGGCACTCTCAGCCTGTCGGAGGACCCTCATGTCGACGGAGGGCCCTTTCAGGCCGATGGAGGAACATCTCAGGTCGACGACGGCCCTTTCAGGCCGACGGAGGACCCTGTCAGGTCAACTGAAAACCCTCTCAGGCCGACTGATGGCCCCTTCGGGCCGATGGAGGGCCCTCTCAGGCCGATGGAGGATCCTGTCAGCCCGACGGAGGATCCTCTCAGGCCTACGGAGGGTCCTTTCAGGCCAGAGGACAGGGCAGGGGCGGATCCAGGATTTTCTAAGGCAGGGGGCTTCAGGCCTGAGGGCGGCATATTTCCTCGGTGACGGGGGCGGCATGGTGCCTTCCGAGGGTGGCATAATGCCTTCCGAGGGCGGCGATGTACCTTCCGAGGGCGGCATAATGCGTTGTGAGGGCGGCAAGATGTCTTCTGAGGGTGCCAGGGTGCCTTCCAAGAGTGCTACGATGCTGTTGGTAGACGCAAGGGCGCCCTGGCGGCCTCCCGAAAACGCTACGGCGCCCTTGGGGCCCAGCAAATCCTATACAAAAATGGCGCCGTTTTCTAAGGCAGGGGGCTTCAGCCCCTACGCCCCCCCCCCCCTGGATCCGCCACTGGGACAGGGGACAGAAAGACGTTCTGAGGTCAGAGAGATCCTACTATAATAGGGGCCAAATAATTCCTATAAAGGTCAGATTAGGTCTTCAGTGGGCCAGAGAAGGTTGCTGATGGTCAGTCAGTGCAGACTCTATGGCTTTCAATGTTAGTTCCACCCAGTGTGCGAACCATAAAACCGTCAGCTAGCGGGCTTATCGTTTGATGACTCAGCAATGCCTATCGCAAGCACGCCTCCGCACATGTTGCATGGAAAGACCCCCGCTTAAAGAAATGACAGCCAATGATGAATGAACACGGTAGTATTTCAGAAATCGCAACTACTGCGACGACGGGGCCGAGCGCCGAACCGCCGCCGGACAGGTATCCAGTGACGTCACAACTAATGGTAAACCACCGGGCGATCCGCACATTGGAAAGCCCGTGACGATAGCCCCCTGGCTGGCGTGGCGGCAGCGGCTTGCCGGGTTTGTTAATGTCATCAGGCCGTTCCTGAAGTTACCTCTCGAAGTTGTCTCGGCGGTTCGGGATGGTGATCGCTGCGCGTGCGATGCTGCAGTGCCGTATGTGTCGGCAGCGACGGAGTAGCGGTACTCCGACAGGATAGCCTGGTCGGATTTGCCTGACCGCACAGTTTTTATAGATGCTACCCCGCCAGGCGCCACGTATTGGGATTGTGAGATCGGGCTGCGTCCCACTATTAGTTAGTGTGGGAGCTGTTTTGCCTATTTATGTAGCCAAGTATACCGCGGCGCTGGTTGCAGTAGGAATTATGTCGAGCGGCGAACCATTTACTATTTTTCAGATAATATCGGTGTATGTTATAATTTAGATAAGGGGAGATGTTCGAGACCATGGATGCATGTCCTGTTGGGAATTTTTCAGAAGCGCAATTTTTATATTAGGTATATTCCTTCACATTGTAACCTGGCTGACTCGCTGTCTGGCCGTCTCGCGCCATCTGTCCGTGACCCGCGCTGGGCCCAGTGGTGGTGTGATCGCCGGCTGACCAATCGGTGAAGGGGGACCATGTGGTCTCTGGCGCTAGCCAATGGGGGGCCAACCTTTTTGGCGCGTGTGTGCGCCGGGACGATACCGGATACCGGAATTGATGCACCATAAGCTACCGTAAGTTTCACTTTGATATCTGTCATAGTTGCAAAGTTATGGAGAAAATCCGGGAGGGGGGGGGGTAAAATTTACCCCCCCCCCCAGCGCCGCGCGGGTTAATGTTAAAATATAAAATTGCTAATTCACATGAAAAGGTCATATTTAGGTATGTTGGGCTTCTGATGAGTTATACTTTCAATAAGAAATACAACAAAGCCTCTACGAAACGTTCTTCGCCTCTCAAATGAGCATATATCCATGCGATGAAAATGAGGCGCGCCATAGCAATATCGGCGGCTGAACAATAGTGTATGTTCGAAGACATGGTGCATAAAAAATAAACAAATTTATTAGCGAATCGATGCTATATTTTCATGCTATGGACATTTTGCTTGAAAATGAGCCGTATAAAAAGCCATTTTTGAAATTGTATTTTTCGCCCCATGTCGTGCTAGCAAGCCGTTCTCGCCCACTGTGCGGCGGTGCCCCGCTGACCCGCCGCTGACCTACCGCTGACTCGCTGATCCGGCACCAGTTTAACTGCTCACACGAGACGGCTTCTGCACAGCGCGAGGAGCCCGCCTAGTTAGCCGATGGCTTCATACGTGTTTCGAACCGGCCGATGTGAGTGATTAACTAGAGGTCAGGTAATTAGCGTGCCTGGCGTGGAGCATGCACGAAGAGGGCGCCTTCGTTATCTCAGCACATGTTGGGCTAACGCAAAGTAGCCCGTCAATCAGTGGACCTGGCTCTGAATCAGCCATGCCAAGATAACGTCCGATCTCTCCACCTGTAGTCTCGAGCCCTTCCAAGATCGGCAGGTTCTGTGTGTTCACTTTCTGGGGTGCAAAACTAGCAGCCAGTACCTACCAGAGTTCAGCCGTGGTAATTACTTACCAGTGCACAGAGTGCGCTTCTTTTTCTCCTTGTAATCACGCTGTTGACCACGCTCACGTCTCTAGCGTCGCACTCCGAACCCTGTGGCGCCACATGACGAGAGCACCCCGGGAACGAGGACAGCTGCCATCAGAACGCCCGGGAGCGAGGGCAGCTGCCATCAGAACGCCCGGGAGCGAGGGCAGCTGCCATCAGAACGCCCGGGAGCGAGGACAGCTGCCATCAGAACGCCCGGGAGCGAGGGCAGCTGCCATCAGAACGCCCGGGAGCGAGGGCAGCTGCCATCAGAACGCCCGGGAGCGAGGGCAGCTGCCATCAGAACGCCCGGGAGCGAGGACAGCTGCCATCAGAACGCCCGGGAGCGAGGGCAGCTGCCATCAGAACGCCCGGGAGCGAGGGCAGCTGCCATCAGAACGCCCAGGAGCGAGGGCAGCTGCCATCAGAACGCCCGGGAGCGAGGGCAGCTGCCATCAGAACGCCCGGGAACGAGGACAGCTGCCATCAGAACGCCCGGGAGCGAGGGCAGCTGCCATCAGAACGCCCGGGAGCGAGGGCAGCTGCCATCAGAACGCCCGGGAGCGAGGGCAGCTGCCATCAGAACGCCCGGGAGCGAGGACAGCTGCCATCAGAATGCCCGGGAGCGAGGGCAGCTGCCATCAGAACGCCCGGGAGCGAGGACAGCTGCCATCAGAACGCCCGGGAGCGAGGGCAGCTGCCATCAGAACGCCGGGAGCGAGGGCAGCTGACGAGAGAACGCCCGGGAGCGAGGGCAGCTGCCATCAGAACGCCCGGGAGCGAGGGCAGCTGCCATCAGAACGCCCGGGAGCGAGGGTAGCTGCCATCAGAACGCCCGGGAGCGAGGGCAGCTGCCATCAGAACGCCCGGGAGCGAGGGCAGCTGCCATCAGAACGCCCGGGAGCGAGGGCAGCTGCCATCAGAACGCCCGGGAGCGAGGGCAGCTGCCATCAGAACGCCCGGGAGCGAGGGCAGCTGCCATCAGAACGCCCGGGAGCGAGGACAGCTGCCATCAGAACGCCCGGGAGCGAGGGCAGCTGCCATCAGAACGCCCGGGAGCGAGGACAGCTGCCATCAGAACGCCCGGGAGCGAGGGCAGCTGCCATCAGAACGCCCGGGAGCGAGGGCAGCTGCCATCAGAACGCCCGGGAACGAGGGCAGCTGACGAGAGAACGCCCGGGAGCGAGGGCAGCTGCCATCAGAACGCCCGGGAGCGAGGGTAGCTGCCATCATAACGCCCGGGAGTGAGGGCAGCTGATGGGAGAACGCCCGGGAGCGAGGGCAGCTGCCATCAGAACGCCCGGGAGCGAGGACAGCTGCCATCAGAACGCCCGGGAGCGAGGGCAGCTGCCATCAGAACGCCGGGAGCGAGGGCAGCTGACGAGAGAACGCCCGGGAGCGAGGGCAGCTGCCATCAGAACGCCCGGGAGCGAGGGCAGCTGCCATCAGAACGCCCGGGAGCGAGGGTAGCTGCCATCAGAACGCCCGGGAGCGAGGGCAGCTGCCATCAGAACGCCCGGGAGCGAGGGCAGCTGCCATCAGAACGCCCGGGAGCGAGGGCAGCTGCCATCAGAACGCCCGGGAGCGAGGGCAGCTGCCATCAGAACGCCCGGGAACGAGGGCAGCTGACGAGAGAACGCCCGGGAGCGAGGGCAGCTGCCATCAGAACGCCCGGGAGCGAGGGTAGCTGCCATCATAACGCCCGGGAGTGAGGGCAGCTGATGGGAGAACGCCCGGGAGCGAGGGCAGCTGCCATCAGAACGTCCGGGAGCGAGGGTAGCTGCCATCAGAACGCCCGGGAGCGAGGGTAGCTGCCATCAGAACGCCCGGGAGCGAGGGCAGCTGATGAGAGAACGCCCGGGAGCGAGGGCAGCTGCCATCAGAACGCCCGGGAGCGAGGGTAGCTGCCATCAGAACGCCCGGGAGCGAGGGTAGCTGCCATCAGAACGTCCGGGAACGAGGGCAGCTGCCATCAGAACGCCCGGGAGCGAGGACAGCTGACGAGAGAACGCCCGGGAGCGAGGACAGCTGCCATCAGAACGCCCGGGAGCGAGGACAGCTGCCATCAGAACGCCGGGAGCGAGGGTAGCTGCCATCAGAACGCCCGGGAGCGAGGGCAGCTGACGAGAGAGCGCCCGGGAGCGAGGGCAGCTGACGAGAGAACGCCCGGGAGCGAGGGCAGCTGACGAGAGAACGCCCGGGAGCGAGGGCAGCTGATGAGAGAACGCCCGGGAGCGAGGGCAGCTGATGAGAGAACGCCCGGGAGCGAGGGTAGCTGACGAGAGAACGCCCGGGAGCGAGGGTAGCTGCCATCAGAACGCCCGGGAGCGAGGACAGCTGCCATCAGAACGCCCGGGAGCGAGGGTAGCTGCCATCAGAACGCCCGGGAGCGAGGGTAGCTGCCATCAGAACGTCCGGGAACGAGGGCAGCTGCCATCAGAACGCCCGGGAGCGAGGGCAGCTGATGAGAGAACGCCCGGGAGCGAGGACAGCTGCCATCAGAATGCCCGGGAGCGAGGGCAGCTGCCATCAGAACGCCCGGGAGCGAGGACAGCTGACGAGAGAACGCCCGGGAGCGAGGGCAGCTGATGAGAGAACGCCCGGGAGCGAGGGTAGCTGCCATCAGAACGCCGGGAGCGAGGGCAGCTGACGAGAGAACGCCCGGGAGCGAGGGCAGCTGACGAGAGAACGTCCGGGGGCGAGGGTAGCTGCCATCAGAACGCCCGGGAGCGAGGGCAGCTGATGAGAGAACGCCCGGGAGCGAGGGTAGCTGCCATCAGAACGCCCGGGAGCGAGGGTAGCTGCCATCAGAACGCCCGGGAGCGAGGGCAGCTGCCATCAGAACGCCCGGGAGCGAGGGTAGCTGCCATCAGAACGCCCGGGAGCGAGGGCAGCTGACGAGAGAACGCCCGGGAGCGAGGGCAGCTGCCATCAGAACGCCCGGGAGCGAGGGTAGCTGCCATCAGAACGCCCGGGAGCGAGGGCAGCTGACGAGAGAACGCCCGGGAGCGAGGGCAGATACCATCTTATCACGTTTGTTTCTCGTGATAGTTTTTCCTGGCCGATGGCATCAGCATGCAGTGTGCGATTATTATTAACGACGCTGGCCAAACGGGAATAAATAATGTGGCTCTGGCCAAGCTTATAACCATGAAGAACAGTTGTTTAATCTTTCGCACGTAACATTTTGACAGGGATGCACTGCGGGAAGGAGATAAAACAGCGTCTCGCGCTCAGTAGTCGCACGGATGACGTCACATTTTGGTGCGGTGCTGCTGAAGTGCCGAGGCGTGGTGCTCGATAAAGGTAGGGGTAGGGGGCACAACACTTTCATACCCGTCATCTTATGATTGGATTAGTTGTTTCCGAATTTTATCCGGTGTTTCTGCTTAGCACAAGTTGATTGCCCAGTGGGTCATTCATATTTTTCGTGACTTGGTCAGACCCGGTCATAACGTGGGTCCGTTACATATGAGCTTCGGTTAGGCTAAACAAAATCAGATTGTGTTTCCGCTACACTGCACAGTGGGCGTAAAAGAGGATTTAGCCTCGCAAAACCTATTAACCCCTATAACCTTTCTTCCTTACAACATGCATCAACCAGTGAAACATCATTAGAAAGCCAATTAATCAAGGAATACATTACGTTAAATATAGGACATGTTGCAGGGCTTTTATAACGCAATAACAATATATAATTTTTTTATAACAACTTTTATAACAATATAATGTTCTATATTGCTTGCAATATAGAACATTATGGTACACATTTGGATCTTCGATATCATAGGATTCAAATATATGTTACGTAGTGAGGTAATTTCTAAGGTGTTGTGTTGCTTACGTATCATATTGGGCCCATTCTGGGACGATTTAATCCAGCAGTTACTGGTGTTGGTTCTATAACGCAACTTGCTGGGAGGGGGGGGGGCTATTTTTTGCCCCCCCCCCTCGGATCTCCGGAACTACTGGACCGATTTGACTAATTCAAACAGCATTCGATGGCCCTGGAAAATGCGTGGAGGGAAACCTAATATTGTGACCTCGGGGTCACCGATGACGTCACAGGTCACGTCAAAGACAAAATGTTTGACCGTGTCATAAAGGTCTAGGTGGATGGAATTGTCGCGAAAAATTGCGATATTAAACGCATAAGCAGTTAATAAATCGGTACGATTCGTGTGTCTGACACTTATAAGTACCATTCTAAGCTTTTGATGGCCTTGGGTCAGGTCAAGGTCATCCGAGGTCAAGAGGTCAAACTGCCGATTACGGTGATTAGTCGTTGTAACACATGTTTATGGGTTTGTTTTTCGTCTCGAACGTGAAGCATGACCTTAGAACACTGTTATTCCATAGAAATAGAAGTAAAAAGCAAAAACGTAAATGCATTTTTGATGCATGATAATGCTGTAAGAAGTGGTCGATTTTGGTCTTTGAAAGGTCATAAGTCAGTTATTTTTGACGATCTTGACTTCAAATTTGGCACACATATTCACCGGACACGTCTCGATCACATATATTCCAGTTTTGGATAACTCTGATTTGTTTTGAAAATATTGCAGAAAAACATATTTTTGGTCTTTGGATTTCTCGCACTTTGAATTTCAATCAAACTAAAAAAAATCCGAGATCGCAGTTTGATAGCTGATTCTATTCTGAGTATGACATATATGGTATATGACGCTATATGGTATATGACAATTTTATTTGTCTTAAAAATTGTACTCTTGACAGCGTTTTTCGCAAACCCTTATTTTTCAACAAAAACTGCTGAGCATGACGTCACTCTCACGTCATTTACGATTGACCTATCATAACCTCATCTTTTGCCTTTCACCGACATGTGTTAAGTTGATGTGAGAGAGGGTACTGAAAGTTCGGTGACGATACTGATGTTGGTTTAGGAGACATCGCAAAATAACGGGAGGGAAAATAGCCCCCCCCCCCCCCAATTAACTCGCGGGTAAATATGATTTTGCAACATTAATAACTTTAATAGCGTGCCATAATGAGGTTTTTGAGGTATCCAGAAAACGTTTTCGGCAGCGTTCAAAACTTTTCGCTTGTTTGCTGACTGGCCTTCGCTGACTTATTTAATGTTTGCTATGTTTATGTTTGTTTGTCATGTTGAAAGATCGTACATTTTCACACATTGTGAAAATTTGCCATCATAAATGTATTCCTGCTCTGCATTGGGGTTAGGCTTTTCCACATCAGGAAAATATGGTGGTGTGGCAGATATGGCAGATGCGGTCAGAACTTTAAAGATAAGTATCTGTTGTAGAACTTGGGACCCGACTCTAATGGCTATCCCAAATAGATAACTCAACATTTTGCTCTAGCGTGTAGTCGGGGTGAAGAGACCAATACATGAAATTAGTACATATCTGCTTACAAGCACAATTGCTAAATGCGCAATGCACTGTGCCATATTGTATATTGGTCTTCAGAGGGCCAATCGTCTCAGATAAACGCGTTAATATTATGCGAAACGTGAAAGCTATATTTGACAACTCGGATCCGGTAAGCTTGGCAAAAGTCATTTTGTGCCATGACCTTAGAGAATTGATGCTTCGGCAGATGTACATTTCACCATATTTATTATTTTCGCATGTAGACTTTGTGGGAGTATTCCAGGTAGACCAAAGACCTTGTTCATGAACCTTACATTTATTTCATTCTTCACACATGTCACAGCACTGACAAGTTACAGCTAGTCACTATCACTGCTGATGTGACGCTCTGCTGTGATATTGTGACAGTCTGTCTACCACCCAATGAGGACGCTCCTGAGTCCGCTGTAGTTTGGTGGTGCTTTTATGCCATCGTTGAAATAAAAACCTTCAAATGCGAGCTTAGATCATATACCATGCGCTGGGTTCCTACACCCGGGCGTTCAAGTAAATACGGAAACTTCTTGCAAAATGTTACATAAAAGGCTGAGGCGCAGCTTTGCGCAACTTTTTAGAGCTTGACCCTTTAAATAAGATCCAAGTGCACATCTTGGTGCTTGTTTTGATTCGCTACCTGATGATACTTATGATATTGGCTCTATCGAATTTAATTATATTAATGTTAGGCATCAACAGAGATAAGGCGATATATTTAATATTTATTTGGCTTATTGATTTTGCTCAATCTTCTAGATGCACGACACGATTACACGATAGATGCACTATTTGCTCAATCTTCTACCCTATGCACGACAACATATCATTACATCACACTATAACACACTAGGTGCGGAAAATGCATGCATATTGCCTCATCACATTTGCCAGAACGTTTAAATCGCCTGTGAATGATGAGTTGTTTAAAAGTGATGCGAACTCTTGTGTTTGAGGTCCCATTCCTCTACGAGAAAAAAAAACATCGAACGATCAAATCAATGTGATATTGGTGTTCCGTGAACAATTTGCAGTCGATTGTTGATATACATTTTGTTATCACACTCGGTAATTTATTTTTGGACTTCCGCGAGGCTAGACCGGTCGGAGCGTCCATTGTGCATTGTGTGGGGTTGCATCGGGTCTCAAAATATAAGACATCAAGCCTGGTCCACTTCTGCTTCATCACTTCTCTCCTTGTTCAAGTGTCATCGAATTTAGGTAGTCTAGGCCCAACTTCTCTCTGATCTTGGTGGTGAGTAGGGGAGTGGTGAGAACATTATCAACAGACAATTATTCACGTTAAATTATACAATGGAAACACAATTTTTTTGTAAACACTAAACATTTCATAGATGCTTGCGCGGACCTGACATAAGATGCAACCTTCTAAATGAGACAAGAATAATATATGCTATCGCTCAGAAATGTTTTTTAAAGTTATTGACAATGTCAATGATAAAAATGCTTCAAACCCCGGGCTTCCCACGCCCTTTTCCTTAAATTTCTTCCGATAACATCGGGTGAACTTCGTGTGTTTGATATTTGAGGATTGGATGGATCATATATCGTCTCAATAAACACTCTGCGAATGGAAAGGAAATGATTACAACAGCGCTAGTGTTCGCCACGTTGCGTTACATTGCTATTGCGTTTCTCCGTGGTCAGCTGTCGGGATGCGAACTGCGAAATATCACCACAGCGCTGACGGACGTCATAAACAACGCACAGCTGGTGGCCGGTTCCTGCCGATCCATCCGTGTGCTGTCTCTGATGTAACTGTATACCAGCCCCGCTACAAAGACAAATGATCATACTGGTCAATAGCCCAAAAGGACCTGATATAAGAGTTTGTGTTTTTACTTAATTCATCACTACTTACTTTTAAATCTGATTTTTACTTTGCGCTAATAGGGTATTGAAACATACTTATCCGTTGCAGATTTTCTGGTGTCATATTTGCATTCAGAACCTCCCATTACCTCATGAACAGGTGGTGTCACATCGGGACTATGAGCTGACTTTGCGAAATCTCCGACAATTCCGAAATTTTAGTCAAAATAACAAAGTCCGACTTCTTTCACCCGATCCCGAGGGTAAGAGATACAATTGATGAAGTTGAATTGTAAGAGTTAAGTTAAAATAGATCAAGAAGTATAATGATCAATACAAAATATGACGGGGCTGAACTAGAGCACGTTGAACAAATTCGGGATCTCGGAGTTACACTCGATACAAAGCTTACATTCGGACCACATGTAGATAGTTCGGTGAAAAAAGCAAACAGAGCTCTCGGTGTACTCATTCGATCATTCCAAAAATCCAACCTCGGAGGATACCTCAATGATCGATCCGTCATCGCTTCGTACTGTGCGCACGTTCGCTCCAACATGGAGTACTGTATCGTGATTTGGGGAGGCGCAACTTCATCTCATGTCATTCGATTGGAAAAGATAGAGCATGAGATTTAATGTACCCCTACTAGAAAGATAACACGAGCGCTAGCCAATGGCGTAGAATTGTATGGCAAAAATTGTCATCGAAATTCGAAAGTCCATGTTATGAACCATTACGGTTTAATCGATCTGAATAGAGGGTTGTGCTCAGGCACGTATCCGGAATTTCGTCAAGGGGGGTTGGGTGGGGGGGGGGCTCGAAAAGGCCCCCTTCCCGAACGCTGAAAGGGCCCCTTCCCAAGCGTTGAAGGGGCCAAACAAAACGGATGAAAAGGCACGTTACACGGATGGAAAATGCAGCATGACAGGTATGGCATGGGCCATACCAACTTTTAGGAGCTGGAGTTAGCAAACTGACATATCAACTTTGGAACCAGCGACACCAATTTGGAATCAGCTATATCAACTTGGAATATTTGCTTAAGCTCAAGACCTGGAACTCTTAAACAAATTCAACAGCTTTTAACCATCGCTTTTTGATTATAGGGGATCTTTTAGGTGATCTTTTTTATTTTAGGTATAGATGATTATGGGTGAAGGAATATAATGTGATATTTTAAGTACGATAAAGCATGTGGTTGTATCTGTGTGACTTCGCCCATAAATGGTTCATCCCGTCGGCGATGATGTAAAATAACAAATAAATAAACAAATCAACGAATTGTAAGAGTTAAGTTATAATAGACTAAGAATTAGAATAATCAACAAAATATAAGTATTACGGTGAAAAAATAGATCATAAATCGTCTCAATAAACACTCTGAGAATGCAAAGGAAATTATTTGGATTACAGGGGCGCCGCATTCGCGCCGCAGAACGGCGCGAAATTTGTAATCTTATGCTCTAGATATGTATTATCATCAAAGCATCACATTGCGCATGGTGCGGACCTCTAAAAAAATGTATTGTGCGTTTAGAAGTGCGGTAAAAAAAGTGCTAAAGTGAACTATTTTGCCCAATTATATAGGAAAGTAGCAACATAACACCTAAATGCGTCGAGAAACGGCCTGCTTTTTTACAATCCGGATATAATTGAATTTGTGGTTAAATTGCGCCGCAGAGCGGCGCAAAATTTTTGAGTTTTATTCCCTGGACAACTGCATTCTTACTGTTGAAAGGCCCAGGGTTCCTTAAGATCGTTTAGAGGCCCCTCCGACCTTTTCAACGCCTTCTGACCTGTTCATGGACTCATCTGGGATCCGCGAAAAGACATGATGTGGAGTCGGTGATATATATTAAATACAAAGAGGGCTTACTCTACAAGAAAAATAATCGGAGCTTGCGGGTATATTGTAACACCCTTCGTTAGCGAATAGGAGGCATTCGGTAGCATGTCATAGGGCCCTCCGCCGCCGAAAAGGGCCCTCCTGACCGCCAGGGGGCGGCCTCCCCCCCACTTGGCTTCGTGCCTGGTTGTGCTTCCGCCTGTTGAAGTTTTGCGTCAGTGACATCACGCTGATGCTAAAGAAATATCACACAATAATCACTGAACGGTTCGACCTTGCTCAAATGGTCCCGATTCAACGGATTATTCTCACTTTTCACACGGTTTCTTGGTCAAGTTGGTCAAACTCTGCTCGCGGTTTGTCGGTCACTGCGCCACCCGACAGGAGATTTACACACCGGCCGGCGCAGATTGCAGCCGGTGCAGCAACATGCGCGCCGCAGCATCGGCGGCCGGTGGTGGATTGCGCAGACTTAATGGTGCATGTCAAGACGGACCCATGACAGATATTTAGAGATCAATCTCTGTTAACGGTCCACAAAGATGCAGATGTCGATATCGTTGCGAAGTCGGTTTAAAATATATCCGTCACTGCTGTATGCATCAGGGCGACATTTCACTTTCCACCAGGCGTCAGTGGGTGCGACATGCCGACTCGTTTCGTGCTTGCAGCGAGCGAAAACGCTGGCAGGGCGACTGCCGAACGGCGGAGCAACGGCCTCACTGCCAGAGAGGAAAAGTTGTCTAAGACGATCCACATGACTGCATACATTCATCATACATACATACATACATACATACATACATACATACATACATACATACATACATACATACATACCTACATACATACATACATACATACATACATACATACATACATACATACATACATACATACATACATACATACATACATACATACATACATACATACATACATACATACATACATACATACATACATACATACATACATACATACATACATACATACATACATACATACATACATACATACATACATGCATACATACATACATACATACATACATACATACATACATACATACATACATGCATACATATATACATACATACATGCATACATACATACATACATACATACATACATACATACATACATACATACATACATACATACATACATACATACATACATACATACATACATACATACCTACATACCTACATACCTACCTACATACCTACCTACCTACCTACCTACCTACATACATACATACATACATACATACATGCATGCATACATACATACATACATACATACATACATACATACATACATACATACAAATATACATACATACATGCATACATACATACATACATACATACATACATACATACATACATACATACATACATACATACATACATACATACATACATACATACATACATACATACATACATACATACATACATACATACATACATACATACATACATACATACATACATACATACATACATACATACATACATACATACATACATACATACATACATACATACATACATACATACATACATACATACATACATACATACATACATACATACATACATACATACATACATACATACATACATACATACATACATACATACATACCATGGAAAGAGCGCAGAGACAGTATTTACTAATTGGGAACTTCCTCGTGCATTGTATGTCCTAGGGCGCGTTATATTTGTGTTTTGTGTTTGTATGTCGCAGGGCGCGTTATTTTTGCGTTTGTTTGGCATCGCTTACATAATTTTTATCCGAATCTGATGGACTTGGTAGACGACCTTATTTTACTTTTTCTATGTAGCTCGCCATTTGCAAGAAATGTCTGTAGTACCCGTCAATACATATTTCGACTTCCGTTTACTATAAAAAAAAACATTGTTTATGATAACGACTTCGACGCGAAAGCGGGAAATTGAGAACGAACAATGAAACGACTAGCAGCCGAAAATTAACTTTATTATCGAGCGGGCGCGAAGCGCACGTGAGGTCCTCATCAACTAGGGCAAAAGCTACATCATATGAGCGGCCCGACCAAACCGAAGCCATGGTTTGCATAGGCTTATTTCTTAGCAACTACTCATCAGACGATGTGCCTGCAAATTGTCGTTATGAGTCAAGCACAATGTTTGTGCGGGCAATGTTTGTCCTTGATGTGCATCAATAATTGTATAAAATCCAGTGGAGCATTCCGAAGTGAACATTGTCCGCATTATTTGAACAAAGCCATTTTTGGAAACTGGGTTTCCGATGTGAGTGTAGTGTGTTTCTTTGCATAATTGTACAATACCGAGACATTCACGTTTGTATATGTAGATTGAATTAATTAATTAAAATTGTCCTTGCCACTGATGTAATGTTGGGGGTTGGTAGTTAAAAAGGAGTCTCCGACGATAATTTTCCTGAATTATTTTTGCAGTCATTTTCGGAAAGCTAATAATTATCTTTAATGTAATGTGTCGGGGTTTTCCATGTCAATTTGTCATGGTTGGATATAATTTACAATAATGAGCGATACTCCTAGCGGTCTTTCAGCAAGGAAAACTGGGTTTCCGAAGTGAGTGTAGCGTGTTTCTCCCAAAAGTGTATGAACTAATATAAACTACATATTCTAAAAGAATGGCATCTTTAAAAAGTTCCCTACTTGTTGTGGAATATACGTTGTTTTCCCAACCGTCATGATGGTGGTTACAATTTAGTACCAAATTCCTGCCGCGAGAGGCGCCACTAGTTACGAGCGAGCACGAAGCGCTCGCTCGTCCTTCCGTGGTATATGGGAAAAATCTGAATATGAGCGGCCCGGCCCGACCCGGCCCGGTCCGTGGCGACGCTTTTGAGAAGCTAATATCTCTGCAACCGCACGTCCGATTGACAAGCGGGTTTCTTTGCTGAGAAGCGCCATCCAACCAAACCTGTTTGAGACCAATGCCGACTCATGTGGGTCACTACCACTGCGCGTGGCGCGTGCCGCGTAAGGGGTGTTGAAAAGTGTTATCTCGCAAAAACTCCGCAACGGCTGGGCCGATTGTGTTCAAATTTGGTGTGTGGTTAGGGACCTCTCAGCCGCCACTTTTCCACAAGTCAGGGGTGAGATGCCTCTGCACGTGCGCACGTGAACTCCCCTATTCTATATCTCAGGAACGGCCGAGCCGATTGTGTTCGAATTTGGTGTGTGGTTAGGGACCCTCCGCCGCCGCCCTCCCACAAGTCATGGGTGGGGTGCCTCTGCACGTGCGCACGTGCACAACCCTATTATATATCTCAAGAACGGCTGAGCCGATTGTGTACACATTTGGTGTATGATTAGGGACCTCCAGCCGCCAATTTCCCACAAGTCGGGTGCGGTGCCTCTGCACGTGCACACGTGCATACCCCTATTCTCTATCTCAGTAACGGCTGAGCTGATTGTGTTCGAATTTGGTGTGTGGTTAGGGACCTCTTCGCCGCCGCCTTCCCACAAGTCAGGAATTGGGTGCCTCTTCTCGTGCGCACGTGCATACCCCTATTCTGTATCTCAGGAACGGCTGAGCCGTTTGCGTTCAAATTCGGTGTGTGGTTAGGGACCTCTCAGCCGCCTCTTTCCCACAAGTGAGGGGTGCGATGCCTCTGCACGTGCGTACGTGGACACCTTTTTATATCTCAGAAACTACTTGCCCTATCGAGTTGAAATTCGCCATACATTTCCTTCGCACTCGCTCGTTGATCGCCGACTACGGCGTCTTACTGGTATTATGTCCGCGCTGGGAAAGTAACGTCATACAAAAATGGCCTTGTCGTAATAGTGTCGTGTTTTAATTTTGAAATGCTGCGTTGTTGGGTTTCGGAGTAGCGTGCGCTGACCGACACTACTTTCCCTTTGGCGCCCACTGGCAGAGCACACACACTCGACTTATTCCCGTCATGGCCTCAGCCCTTCTGGTCCAGATAACGATGAAGGCTCACTGTGCCGCCTCCATACGTCAGCTGAGATACAAGTTGTGTGCATAAGCGAGGTAGGCATACTCTGGAAGTGGGCACCGAGGACGTGCCTAGATTATGCACTAGGTATACAGTAGGCTCTTAGCTGTATTCAAGTGTCACGTAAAATATACTTAATTACATGAATATTGTATGTTCTGGAGTTCAGAAGTTTATCTCCAAAACAAACAAAACCAAACCAAAAAACAAAAAAACACAATTGTTGAAAAGTATTGGTGCTCAGGACTAATCTGGTTCTCCGAGACCTGGCGAGTTGAACAGTGCTATTTTGTATCCATATTGGAGTTGGTCTAGAGGTTCCTCAAAGGACTTAAAGTTTGGGGTGTACTAACCCATTACGGCGATGAGGGATCACTATCTGCATGGGGCTCCGGTGGACAGTTGCGTCTGTTAGGAGGCATAAATTATTTTTTTTCGCTGATTCTTAACCCGAATATTACCCTCCCTCCCATTTTTTCCTTCAAATTTGTCAAAAACCACAATTTTGACAAATTTCTTTCAAAAAGTATTTGCATTTTTCTTTATATCATAAATGGATTGCTGACAAATTCTGGTCCCGATAGATTACTTTTTAATCAAAATATCGAACCTGAAATGTTGGCTAAAATTGGAACAGAAATGTGTCCAAAAGCTTGAAAATAAGCTTGAACCAAGCTTTTGGACACATTTCTGTTCCATTTTTAGCAAGCATTTCAGGTTCGCTATTTTGATTAAAAAGCAATCTATCGGGACTAGAATGTTGTCAGCAATCCATTTATCATATACAAAATAAATCAAAATGCAAATATTTTGTTAATGTTTTTTATCTCTCAAAATGGTGTGTTTTTTTTAGAGAGAACAAAATTGCAAACCTTTTTTGGGGGGCGATATTTGGGTTAAGCATCAGCGAACAAAACAAAAAATCATGCCTGCTAACAGACGCAACTGTCCACCGGAGCCCCATGCAGATAGTGATCCCTCATTGCCGTAATGGTTCAATACACCCCAAACCTAAAGCCTTTTGAAGAACCCCTAGACCAACTCCAATATGGATAAAAATGACACCGTTCAACTCACCAGGTCTCCGAGAACCAGATTAGCCCTGAGCACCAATACTTTCAACACTTGTGTTTGTTTTTTGCACACTGTACAGCAGCGAGGCTGACCGTCAAAGGGACCCAACTGGCTGACGCATAACGGGCATATGTCGAATCCGTTGAAATATCATCCGTTAATTGGATGTGTTTAGGCTTTAATATTAATCAAATGCCACTGCGTCCTATTGCAGTCCTTGTATATCTCGATTGTGTACTAGTACAATTTCTAACTTGATATTGTCTTTGCTTTGGTGTTTTCTTGGTGTACGCTCTTAAAGTCTCCAACATTTGGTGTTATCTTTGTGTGATGTATGGCAGTCTCCATGTTGTAGTGCTCCTGTCGCATGAGCTACTGCAGTCTCCAGCTCGTGGTGTTAGTGTTGTGTGCGTTTCTGCAGTCTCCAGTACCTAATTGGTGTTACTGCTTTGTACGTTACTGCAGTCTCCAGCAGGTGGTGTTACTGCTGTGTGTGCTACTGCTGTCTCCAGCAGGTGGTGCTACTGCTGTGTACGCTGCAGTCTCTAGCAGGTGGTGCTACTGCTTTATACACTACTGCAGTCTCCAGCAGGTGGTGTTACTGCTGTGTGTGCTACTGCAGTCTCCAGCAGGTGGTGCTACTGTTGTGTACGCTACTGCAGTCTCCAGCAGGTGGTGCTACTGCTTTATGCCCTACTGCAGTCTCCAGCAGGTGGTGTTACTGATGTGTGTGCTACTGCAGTCTCCAGCAGGTGGTGCTACTGCTGTGCACGCTGCAGTCTCTAGCAGGTGGTGCTACTACTTTATACACTACTGCAGTCTCCAGCAGGTGGTGTTACTGCTGTATGTGCTACTGCAATCTCCAGCAGGTGGTGTTACTGCTGTGCGTGCTACTGCAGTCTCCAGCAGGTGGTGCTACTGTTGTGTACGCTACTGCAGTCTCCAGCAGGTGGTGCTACTGCTTTATACACTACTGCAGTCTCTCCAGCAGGTGGTGCTACTCTTGTGTGTGCTACTGCGATCTCCAGCAGGTGGTGCTACTACTGTGTGTGCTACTGCAGTCTCCAGCCAGCAGGTGGTGTTAGTGGTGTGTGTGCTACTGCAGTCTCCAGTAGGTGGTGTTACTGCTTTGTACGCTACTACAGTCTCCAGATGGTGGTGTTACTGCTTTGTACGCTACTGCGATCTCCAGCAGGTGGTGCTACTGATGTGTGTGCTACTGCAGTCTCCAGTCAGCAGGTGGTGTTAGTGTTGTGTGTGCTACTGCAGTCTCCAGCAGGTGGTGCTACTGCCTGTGCGTGCTACTGCAGTCTTCAGGGTTTGGTGTTAACCATTGTCAGTTACTGCAGTCTCCAATCCGTGGTGATAATGTTTACAAGTCTGGCCTACTGATCTACTGATCTCTCCAGTTTCTACCGTGCAAAGCTAAATTCAAATTAAATGATTGTACAATGATTGTGTTGATCAAACCAAACCAAGATTCCATGTAAATAAATGGTTATTAACTTTAACACGCGGACTCAGGAAATGAAGGCATTGCGTACCCATGACAACAGCACAACGTGAATTTCAACCAACACAGTCGGTAAACAATTTGTCTTGCCTTTTTTTTTAGTTCAAAGTAAGATTCTAAAGTGCTCTTTACATTGGGAGCGAGTACTTCAGAACCGGCCGCTCGGTTCCCGACCCAATAAGGGTTTTAACTGGTACTTTATGATGGCATTTAATACGCTTATCGACATTTGTTGTATAATTTGTATTACTGAGCGAAGCGAGGTATTCCGTCAAGTGGGGGGACAATCTTCGAAGGAGCGGCCCGACCTGACCGTTGCCATAGTTTTCAGAGACTGATTTCTGTCAACTACTCGGTGGATGTGACATAAAAACTGCACACAAAAACGATGGGTTTAACACACGCCCTGGAAGGCCTCTGAGAATTGCACGCACTGGAGGGGAAGGGGTGGATACCGCACCCTCATTAAGATCTCATTCCTCATAAGACCTACAACAACGAAATTTGTAGGGTAGAAAAGTTATGTAGGGTACTCTGTTTTGAGAAATTTTAATGACCCTAGATCAATATATTCGAGGTCAAATAGGTCAAATATGTCAAAATTTCCCATTTTGCTCCAGAAACACCCAAATATCTCGAAAACTATGATAGCTAGGAACAAACGGAAAAATAATCGAAAGCTGTTGAAATATGAAATTACACTTGGTGCCCTCAAATTTTAGCTCAGGTCAATAGTTTAGGTTCCAGAGGTTATCAAAGGTCAAAAAGGCTATTTATGGCAAAACTGTTTTTCGCAAATAACTTTATATAATAAAGATAAGGCAGTAACTTTGACGCCATCGTGTTCGTCTCGAAAGTACGCTTTGATCCTATTCATGTTAACTAGTTTAAGTCAACTTAAAAATTTGACCTCATGTCAAGGTCAAGTGGTGACCTAAGTATGGCATGCTTTTTATCCTCATTCTGTCGAAAGTTATTGACACAAAAGTTTTGGTGACCTCAGATGACCTCGGCTGACCATGTAGTGGTCACTGAACGAAAACTGCACTTGTAGCACCTATGATAACATGATCCAGAAGGAATTGGACTGATATCATGCGTATCCTCGGAATAGGAAGCATTTGAATATTTCTCCATTGACGTATAATGGGGAGGTCAAGAAATTTACCCGACCTTAGGTCACCGATATAAAAATCTGAGCTATGCAAATTGTAGGTACCTATGACCTTATGAAATCCTGCGAGCTTGAAACCGATCGGCACAAAACAAAAACTGTGGTTGTGGCATGATCGCAAACATTTTGGAGGTAGGAGGGTCACGTGACCTGGTCTAGTGACCTGACCTGAGATGACTTAAAGTCAAGAATTACACGTAATGTGGGTCATATATTTCGGAACAGCTATGCAAAACACTTTAGGGGGCGGATTTCGCCCCCCCCCCCCCCCCCTCCTCCAGGGCGCGTGTTAAATACCGTATTCAAGTTTTACAATTCTGCGTTATCAGGTTTAGCAGCAGTGCGCGCCGACGCCCAACCCTGTCTTCACTATGTCGGTGAATGCGCAACTAGCGTCCAGACCCACCGGTCTCACGCTCGGACGGCCCCGACTGACCCGCCCGGTCACGTGACCGCCTGAGGCCGGTTAATGACGGTGACCGGGGTCGCCATATCGAGCTCGTGCCGTCGGTGAAGCTAAACCTCCATGCAAATTAACGGTGTGTTGCTACGTTTGTAACCTTTTAAAATGCGTCCTCAGGAAATGAAGGCTCCTAAAGCACGGCATTTACGTGACAAAATCGCAACACGAATTGTAGCCAATACAGTCGATAAGCAATTTGTTGTCCTACCTAACTCAAATCAAAGCTTTTGAGTGTTGTTTCCCATTGGAAAAGAACGCTTAAGAACCACCCGTTCTGTTCGGTTAAAAACCGTCCCGTTCGGTTCTCGATCCAATAAGGGCGCTTTACTGGTATTTAAGTGAACAAATACTACGATATCGTCCTACTACCATGCTCATAACATGTGGCATCACCAGAAACCTACGCCTCGTCAGATATCCCCTCCCTCTCTGCTGGGCACCTTCTTCGGTGCACACCGAACTACGGCGTAAACTAACTATTGAAGCTGAAAAGATTAGATAATTGTGTGTTTTCGTTAGTTTCTTGGTACATTTACACGTGTTTTCCAACTGATGACTCTGTCCTGATCGTGAGCTAAAACGCAAGCAAGCAAAGCGGGACTAGTTTCACACAAAAAAACTAACAGAAGTGCCATGTGTGAGGTATTTCATTGGGTTGCTGAACCCCCTCTCTCCCCTCTGTTCCCTCTCTGCACCCTGAATCGCGCCGTCTGACGCCGTCTGACGCTGTCTGACACCGGACCCGATACCATCGCTCGTCGACTGGTCACGCCGGAGAAGTGGCACTCCCCCCATGGACCTGGGCCGGCCGGGCCACCCGACCACACGGACATGGGCCGGCCAGGCCACCCGACCACCACCTCCACCACCTCCACCACCTCCACCACCACCTCCACCACCTCCACCACCTCCACCTCCACCACCACCTCCACCTCCACCTCCACCACCACCACCACCACCACCTCCACCACCACCTCCACCACCCCCACCACCACCACCACCCCCACCACCACCACCACCACCACCACCACCACCACCACCACCACCACCACCACCACCACCACCACCACGCCGCGGCACCGTGTGATGCCACCGAGATACAGCGAGCGGGCGATATAACTCGACCGCAATGGGCCCAGCTGCTACGGCCAGCGGCGGCCCGACCCTTTATGACCGGAATCGGGGTGATTAGTGATTAGTATCCTCCCAACAGTGCTGACCTAATAGGGGAGTTAACTTGATGATATGCCATTCGTTAATTGAATCGAGGTCTCAATCCCTTACCGGAGGGCTGAGAAGAGCTGACTGCACTGCAGCCGTGCTGCGCTGCGCGACCCAGTTTGAGCTGATGTAATCTAATTTAGAAGTAACATTTGTTCAAGGTTGTTTGATGGCATCGCAGTTACACATCCAGTACACTTATTGCTGGCCAACTGACCGACCCCACTAGCAGAGTGAGAAAGGTCGGGCCTTGCATTTTTTATTGCCAATAGATCGAGCGAACAGGGCAGTAAAATATCGACAGAGGCGTCTGTTTCACTGGATCCGAGACCAATTTATATATACATATATATATATATATATATATATATATATATATATATATATATATATATATATATATATATATATATATATGTATGTATATATATTAATAATTATCTATAAAGCTTCAGCCATATTATCCTGTATTTGTACCACTTCAGTATGTACTTTACACTGATTTTTTCGCAATTCTATTGCATAATATGTATGATCATATTCCACTCACAGTTGCGATACATCCGTTACAACATAACAAACAATAGTGTGACTAATCGTCTTGACTTGTACGTCAGTCAACCAGCTATCGAATAACTTTCTCCTTAACTACCAATTAATTTAATCGTCTTGACTTGGTTTTCACTTAACCCTCGCCAGTGCAGGGAGGATGGTGGATGCCACCCCCTCGGTTTTTCGGGAGTAACTCGCGTAAATATCCACTGATTGTGATGAAACTTTTAGTACCCTACTTTTGAACAATTTTTCACATATTCTGAATTTTGAACTTCTAACTCCCATGACCCGTGACCTATGATCTGTTTTCAAGGTCATGTCAGGCGCAACTGGTGTCCCACAGTATTGATTAGAGATACAAAAATGTCTCTAAAAACAGGAGCCGGTACCGCCACCGCCACCGCTCATAAATGAGTTGGCACCTGCGTCAAGCCCGGCCACATGTGGCAGCACCCGCCGGGCCCGGCAGTCAGCAATATGCATGTCTTGACTTCATTATACATTAAACAGTATTTTAACCCCCCAACTTGTGCTGAGCCCGGTATGAGACCGGCAAGCCTGAATTCAGACACAGTTTCAGGCCCGCCTGGCCTGAATTTGGGCCTGGCGCCGGCTCCGTGGTCCTGAAATTTGCAGCCCTGGATTGATCCTTGTAACTTGTGCAGTTCCCAAGTGTTTGTTGTTCAGGAGCATATGCACAGGTGTTTCCAGGTGACAGTTGTGGTTTCCACTGAGATTGTGATCTCGATTGACCTTTTCAGAGGTCATCCGAGGTCACTGACTTCCGATGACCTCAGATTACTTGTTTGGCTTCTGGCAGTTTCTAGGACATTTTGTGAAGCTGATTTCAAATTTTGGATCCATTTTACATAATGATATGTTCCACTGGAGTCATGCGCTTCCGGATGTCAACCGAGGTCACTGACCTCAGATGACCTGACATGACTTTTTTGGGGAATTTAGAAGTTTATAGGATACTGATTTATGACGCTGCTTTGAAATTGGCACCCATTAAGCACAATTATATGTTCATTCACGATTCTAGCTCGATTAAATTCAATTTATACGCATTTACAGTTTTTATGACTTTTGGGTCATTGACATGACATCAGAGGTCACCTAATGACCCAGGACCTTAAAATCGGGTGTCAGTGGCTTCCTCCCGTCCCAAGCAACACGTTCGTTTTGTAATCGGAGCTCTAACTTAGTTAGGGGCGACACGCTGGGGGTGGGGGGGGGGGGGGGGTGTACCAACCCCCTCCCTGCACAGTCACGCAGTGATCGGACGCTGCACGGGCGAGGGTTACATTGGATTTCGGTTGACAGCGGGAGAGGATGTGGTAATGAACGTGTCTGGCTGCTGGCTGCCATTTTTCCAAGTATAACAAATCGACAACATTATTCCCCATAATCCAAAACAAAACTGCCATTCTTGAGCTTTGAATCATGACATTGAGCAGATCCCCAGTGTTGCTGCCGAACCGAACCTGATCCACAAAAGCCTATCTCAAGAAGTCCACCCAATTATCATGAAATTAAGGATTAATTTGAGATAAAAATATATGGCAATTTTGATTTGGTATGTTAATTTTTCTCTACCACACAGTCTGTGCAAAAGAAGGGAAAATTAAAATATTTATGGGATATCCTTAGACATTTATTATTCGACATTTGGTGTGGATCGTTCTTGCGAAAGCACCTGGCATCATAACTTTGATACAAAATTTAGAGCTCATGAAGTAAGCATGTACAAATATCTGGATTACCTATACGGCACCGAGGCAAGCGCCAAATCCTCTCCAGTCTTGGAGCAGCTCGGAAGATATTCACAAAATCCATAGGATTAATAAGATTCTCTCAAACTCGGGAAATGCACAGTTGACCATGTTCGTACGTGCCTGTCTCTATGATTGAGTTCTGCCGCTTATGGTCTTCACAATGAGCCTCGTTTCGGATTCACGTGAGACTCTGCTATAAGTTAGCGTAGCACGTGCAGAGTGTTGACAGCTAGCACTGCTTGCATGGCCTTGTCCGTCCCCTTGCCGCACGATCCGACTCATGCCAGTTTTTACCAATGGCTAATGCGCCGGTCGTGTTCAAAGTCAATGAAGATAAAGAGTCCGTAACTCACCAGACTGTGATTTTAACAGCACGCTCGTCAGTCATGTGAGCAGCATAGGGCGATGTGTGAGTGATATCACTGACATCCACACCACATTAGTATTCAGTCAGCGGCCCTCCTCTGTACAGGTTGTGGACGAAGCTTGTCTTCTTCGAGAGTCCCGTCACGCCAGAATAACTCATCCACTTTCAGGGCCGCAATACCGCGGGTTTGCTGCTTTACACCATCCTTGGGATCATCGCCTCCAATTGCGCGGACGGCCCCCGGTCGTGTCGACATTGCCGACTTAATGCGGAATTGGCGGTGGTGTAAGTGTCTTGTCCTCCCGCCGTGCAGCTGGAGTCCCAGACTGCCCAGTCCGGCCCCGCCTGACGCGCTCCTCGTCAGCGGAACCCATGACGTCACAGGTCAGGGGTCAGCAGTCGAGATGACCGAGGTCACAGTGGGCGGGACAAGGTCAGCCGGGCGCGCACTCGGCGCAGGTGAGATGCATATGATCGCCTCGGGAGGTACGATGATATGATGTCTTCCGACCGGTGCGACAGGCAAGGATTCGACGTGCTGCTCTGGTTCGGTCCATTGCCCTCGGTGAAAGGAAGCGAGCGAATGCAGGGGCCGAGGACCTTGTCGACCGGGTGGGCTGCACTCGTCAGTGGCATTAGTGGCATTGTCCCACGTTTCGCACTCGTGGCGCCGGGGGCGGGCGGCGACAGGAGCGTCGGCGGGGCGTGGGCGGCAGCAGCGGGGACGATCGTCACCCACCCTCGCCGCCACCCGCCCCGTCACGTCAGCACCCGGCCTCTGATGTACGGACGTGGGTGTGGACGGCCGGGGCCACGGGGGCAGCGATGGCCGCCTCGTGACCGCCCCTGCGCCGCCGTGTCCGTCCCGGGGCCATCCACCGGAGCTTCGTCCGCCGCCGGCCAGTCCGCCGGCTGACCTAATTGGGTCGCTTGTTCGCCCCCCGCGAGGCCCGCCGGCGGTCAGTCGGCCGGTCGATGGCGGGGCGGCGGCGAGCTGTGACGTCCGAAGGGCGACCGAAGGTGAGGTGCGGCGACCGACCGGCGTGATGGTGCACACTGCACACGCCATGAGTTACCGTCGAGGAGGAGGCGGCGTCGCTTCAAGGCGAAGAGCGCATTATTTCCAGCTCCAGGGCCGCAGATTTGGGTTGATTGGTGGTGGCGCGATGGGCCGGCTGAGATTTGAAATTTATTGCGGCGTCGACCACACGGAATTCACATTGTCCATCGTGGAGGTGTGAGAAGGGCCTGGCCTTGAGCGTATCCGCTCGCACCGCAGAAATGGAGAGCAGCCAGGTCAATTGGTCTGCTGTCGACGGAGCCGAACACGAAGCCCGCAGGCGTGAGCAACGCATGAGCCAATGACGTCTCTCTCCGGCGGAGTTCGATAGCGTTTGATATGCAAATACGTCTTCGTGACCGGCAGCTGAGGAAACCGGCATCGGCGCGGACTGTTAGTGCCTGTCGGCGCCGGTGGCCACACGCTTCTGTAGGGGGAAACGAGGTCGTGTTGTGGGCGCAGCGGGGACATGAGTCGACGTAGCTGTGGATTGCCTAGATTGGCACAGCCCCAGTCAGCCTTCGGTAGCATTGGAAATCCTACATGACATAACTGTTCCTCCGTAGGAAGACGATATCGATGGAGAAGAAATCTGGTTATTTCGGGCCTGGCCTGGTCACTTGACTCCCCGCATTCGGGCGATATATTTGTTTTTAGGGAACGATCTATTCAAGCACGTTTTTAGTGCTTCAATTCATTGCGTTCATTTGTATAAATGAAACCAATTCGAAATAGTCTCGGTAGCCTCGGCCCGCGTAGGAGGACCGCGTAGGAGGATAACAGTAAGAATGCTATTCAACCGGTTGCTGATCAAATTGAGTTGGTTTTAACTATTCCTCAACATCATATCTCCCGGTACTTTATCATGCCAGAGAGTAGCAGCTATGTTGCCTAGTCACAAATGACGTCACAAATGACGTCACAAATGACGTCACAAATGACGTCACAAATGACGTCACAAATGACGTCACAAATGACGAAATGGTATGACACCGGTGAGTTTTCTTTTCAAGGTTACCAGTCACTGAAACTTTCCCTCGCCTTTATTTCCATAAACTTGCAAAAACCTATATATTTGTAAATTATTGTGCTTTTGTTTCAAATTATCTCATGTTGTGATGAGATGTTCAATCGCACGGCAGTATACTTTAATATGAATGGCCGCATATATGTCACACTCGATAACAAAATACACTAAAAACTACAGTGGGAAGATTATCTTGACGCTCTCACTTAAAGTGTTTCTGTGTGTTTGAAATATGTCGGGTGCCAATTGTACTATTTGATTATATTTTTATTTAATTTTTTAAACATTTAAACATAAGAATAAAAACATTTTAAATAATTGTGAAGTGTTTAACTAATGTTAAATTAATGTTGAAATTTTAAGTAATGTTTTACTTATGTTAGATTATTGTGTAAATGTTAAACACTCTAGGCATTTAAACATAAGCATTTAAGTATTCACAATGTACTTTATGTTGAATATGCAGGGACAAAAGCAGTAAAAACATGTAAAAAATATGACTGGCTTTCAATATTATGAGAGAAGTGCTTTGTTTCGTTTTAATTGTACATGTTCCTTAGGCATATAGACATAGACATGTATTTTGCCATCCTTCCACATCGAGCGTTGCATTTGCGAGTCGCATGTCAATATGGTAAAAGCTTGGATAAGACATTAAAATGTAAATCACAGACACACTTGCCACACCCACTCATCAGCGCCTAGCCAGCATCGCGGAGCAGCCAGTCAATCACCCGGGTCTTAAAACTGGTAAGTCCTACTTCGCGGATGTCCTGCGGCAGTCTGTTGTGCATATCAGCACTGCTAAAACATAGTCTACGAACACCTGCGTTCGATTTAGCCCTAGGTCGCTGTAGCTGACCGCGTGTTCTGGTGCTGTGTTGGTGGTCGCTGACGACGAGGTGCTCGGACAATACTGACCGGGAGTCCAGTGGTACGTACTCTTTCAATGAGACACCGCAATGGTAAGTGGTGAGCTGCTCCGCGTTGAGCCACCCAAGGTGTTTGTAGTCGGCAGATATGTGGTCGTGTTTACGTCTGCCACATACGACACGTGCGCACAAGCTCAGCACTTTCTGTATCCTATGTCCCTGGGTCAGTCAGTAAGTACCGTAGATGGATATGCAATATCTGATATGTGACACGACCAGAGATGTGACCAGAGACGCAATGATGTCGGACGGCAGGCTGTGTTTGGCATGAGATAAGGCTAAAAGCTTCCCCGTGCACTTTCCCACCAGCTGATCAATGTGCGTATCAAAGGTCACAAACCTGTCCATAACCAGTCCCAGATTTTTCACAGTTCGGCTTTCGGAGACGAGCGATGCGCCAAATTGGAGTCTAACTTGCGGAAAGTTCTGCAGCATGGCTTTTGTACCGAAAACTATTAACTGCGTCTTGTCGGCGTTCACTTTCATAGAATGCGATGCAAACCATTCCGAGAGAGTGGCCAGAGCTTGTTCCATCTTTGCAATGAGCGAGTGAATATCATGTTTCCGACCCGAGACCAGAACCTGCGTATCGTCTGTGTATTGAAAGATGGATGCGCCATGAGAATGCAGTGCGATGTCATTTTATTTCTTTATGCTGGAAAGATATCTTGTGAAAGACAATCGTGATGATTTAAAAAAAAATATGGATGCCGATCTCTTTTGCTATTGATTGACCGATGCAAACTAGGTATGAATTGCAAAATTGTTGCTCCGTTTTCTTTCTGGACTAATTATAACATCAAATCTGTATTTTTACGGAAGGCCTAAACCATTTTGATTAGATAGCAAAATAACTTATTATCGTTTTCAAACATTTTGAATTTCTCACTCATCGATTTACTTGTGTTAAAACCAATCCGATATTGATAGTCAAAAGCGTGACCTGTTAATACCTCAGCCGCTTTTAATAGCGCCATTGAAGGCGGGCCTGGGTGTGTTCGTGTTATTTATTTGCGCGTCGATGCGAAATAATCAAATATGACTTGTGTAACACAAGTTTCATGAGCACGGATGTGTCCGAGTTAAATCCAAATTACATCGTACGTCCATGATCCCTCCATGGCGATAAAATGGACTAACACCGACTGATGGACATGATGGGTCATGTAACACAAGTGAAACGAGGTCAGTCTGATGCGCCAAGCACCTGTCTGCGGCAGGTCCGCCCTATACCTGAGCAGCTCAGTCCGTGAGGCCGACCCAGCGACACACCCTCCGATGGAGCTCGTGAACCCGGCTCCTCCCTTCACACCGAAACGCCTTCAACTGCGCTGTATAGGCAGCTCATTACAAATGTAGCTGCGTCCTTCGTAAAACGCTCTGCGCATCTCAACTAAGTCGACGCTGCTTAACCTGACATGACCTCGACGTATTGTACTGACGAACAAGCACAGGCTTACTATACTGCACCGCATACAACGTTTTTTGTTTCATTTTTGCCGTATCATTCTCGATACAGCAATTATATGCCCACTCATGATTCAGTGACGAGTCATAGGGAAATGTCGATGTTTGCATACTGCTATTTGATAGCCCTCTTCATTACAGCCCTTCTGGTGTATTACTTGTTGGCCGTTCACTAATTGTGCTATTTACATGCAAACTCGTTCTCCGAGCTCCGTTTACCGAGCTCCGTGTATACGTCCGATCCGCCCCCGAGATAGGCGACCCCGATTGACGAGCGTATGACGAGGCTGGGTGGTGGACGTTAGTGGCTCGGACGCGGTGTAGTGGAGTCAGTCGGCTCTTGTTCGTCTGTGCGGTATGAGGTCATGTCAGATGCGAACCGCGCTGACTTCGTTGATATGCGTGGAACGTTTGGTTAAGGATGAGACTGATTTGTGGTAGAATTGTCGGTGCGGTTATAAAGCCTGCAGCACGGATCTCTGTTTCTTAAATTCAGCATCGCCAACCGCAGTACGCCGTTACACAGCGTGATGTGCTTTGCTTGTGCGGAACAGCTTCCTTTCTGACGATATAACTGTATCAAAAAGTTGAATAGTTTGTTTTCTCCAAATTCAGGTTGACGTGCCTCAATATAGGACGGCCTGTCACCAGAACATTCAGTTAATGTCCAGAAAGGTTGGCACAGCTCGGTTGGCTTAGAGCCAGTTCAACGAACCAGTTCTGGTTAATTGAACGTCGTCAGCAGTACAGCCGCTGGCTTCGAATTGACCAATGACGAGTTCGTAATTGTGCTGTAGCGTAACGACATTGCATGGTCGGTAATTCTGTAGTTATGTCACACTCGTCCCCACCGCATGTCGTTGTCACACTCGTCCCAACCGCATGTCGTTGTCACACTCGTCCCCACCGCATGTCGTTGTCACACTCGTCCCCACCGCATGTCGATGTCACACTCGTCCCTACCGCATGTCGTTGTCACACTCGTCCCCACCGCATGTCGATGTCACACTCGTCCCCACCGCATGTCGTTGTCACACTCGTCCCCACCGCATGTCGATGTCACACTCGTCCCTACCGCATGTCGATGTCACACTCGTCCCCACCGCATGTCGATGTCACAATCGTCCCCACCGCATGTCGTTGTCACACTCGTCCCCACCGCATGTCGATGTCACACTCGTCCCTACCGCATGTCGATGTCACACTCGTCCCCACCGCATGTCGATGTCACAATCGTCCCCACCGCATGTCGTTGTCACACCCGTCCCCACCGCATGTCGTTGTCCAGTCATATCGCGATAAATTCATTGGAAATGGTTGATCTGCTTATGTATATCTCAGAATCGGGGGAAAATATGATATGATATATCAGAAACGGGAAACAGTAGATCATATATTTACAGATGGTTGTAAATAGTGGTGATTGCCCCTTGCTAATGAATCCGTGAAATTGATTTTGCTGTAGGAGCAGCTCGAGTCAGTAAACAGGCCTTTAAGTACCGGCCCCGAAGACGTTTCTCTGCAGGAGCTGTTCGGAATAGCGGAGTGGTCGGACAGAGCTGCCGGGCCGCAAGGCTAGCTGAAGAGTGAAGAGCTTTCATAATATTTAGGATTGTACAAGCTGGTCCATTATTTGTGATTTTTATTTTGCATGTACGCTTCTGCCAACGCAAATTTATAACACACAACATGGTTTTTCCGTTATTCTGCTCTTGAATATCTGGATACTAACCCAAGTCAGAGCTGAATTAAGTCATAGCTTTTAAATTAAATGGGTAGTGCAGTAAGCAGGGGCGTGGGAACTACTTTGAAGTTGGGGGGCGAATTTTTTGGCAAAACTACGGCAAAAATTAGGACTGAAGAGAAGAAACGTATACCGCTTTTGTCCATACACAATGCTGCTTATTGCCAATAGTATGTCATATATTTAAGGAAATGGGTATCAATATCATATAAGGAAATGGGTCGCCTAACAGGCAAACAAAAACTAGAGAATAGCTGGTAAACATGAGGAAGGAGTGACCTGGTACTAGGGTCACAAAAAGTCGGATAAGCGGAACTGGAGCTTTCACCGTGCCTGAATCCAGAACTGGCGGGCTAGACTGACTTCCGAACCTGAGGTAGCTGGTAAGGTGATGTGCCGGGCTCGCACCAAGTTGACCATGACAAAATCATGCATTTAGCATACATTTGGTACGAGTACCATACTTGGCTTCAACCGAGTCTATGTCGTGTTTTATGGTGTTATGGTCAATGTTTCGGGTACATTTTTATGAATTTATCGTTACACGGTCGTACTCAAGCAAGTGAGCTGGGAAACCAATACTTTTTGAATGAACACACGATTTTTTTCAGAGATTTTTGTATCTACTTATATATAAGTTATTTAGTTAGGTAGGTAGGTAGTTAGTTAGTTAATTAGCTAGTTATTTTGCTTGTTAGTTAACTGTTGCCGAATTAAGGTCCATTAACACACGCACTTTCGGGGGTACGCGCCAACCACGAACTGCCCGGGGGAATTTCCGCCCCCTCCCCTAAGATTTAAAAAAAAAAACACTCAATGTAGCGACAAGCAGAAGACGGTGTTAGATAGCTCGAGATAATCTCTATCAAAAGTAATTAGGTCATTTTTAGGTCAAGTCAATATTGAGGTCACCAGAGGTCAAATTTCGGCTATATATGAGTGTCCTTGATAAAACCGTCTATATCTCGATAATAGAAAAGCCAGCGACTCGCGGCAAAAAGTGTTCGAAAGATAATTTGCTTTGCTGTAACTAAGGTTCATCAGAATTGACTTAAGGTTAATAGTTAGGTCATCAGAAGCCATTGAATTTGAAACATTCTATAACAAAAATGCCGAATTGGTTTTACAGAATAACTTTTGCCAGAAGCACGATGAAGTAAAACAGATCCCACCATTGTGTTTGTCTCGTCGAGACACATCGAATGATATATTGGGTGACCTAGTTAGGTCATATAAAAAAATTGGCCTGACCTGAGGTCAGGCCAATTCAGGTCAATGTCAACTCTTACATCAATTGATTGGTCTCGACAAGTCGAATACAATGGTAAAACCCCATTGCTCTAAATCATACGTGACCTGGGTGGTCACATAAGTTGACCTCGTAGAGGTAAAAGAACAGATGTGTGACATGGGGCTTTGCATTTGGGACAAGAGTGGTGGATCCACTGGCGGATCCAGGGGAGGGGGGGGGGGCAAAGTGGTCATGTCTCCTCCCACCCCCCCCCCCCCCCCACCACCACCACCTTAAATCGGCGTAAAATTTACACATTTCCTGATAAAGAAGAAAATCTAAGCAGCTTTTAACCAGGGAAGTTTGTTTTAAATCAGCTACCAATGCATATAAGCAAGCGAAATCAGATGAGTTTTCAGAATTGTGTGATACCTTTGGAGATTTGATCCCCAAACCACCCGTGCCCCCCCCCCCCTCCCTAAAAAACACCGTTCTGGATCCGCCAGTGGGTGGATCTGGTGAAAATTGGTCAAATTTAGCCATTTCATATAGATTTATACGTGTTTTTTTTTGTAAATTCACCATTGACTTATAATGGGGAGGTCACGAAATAGACCTGACCTTACGTCACCGATATAAAATAAAAATCGAGATATACGAATTGTAGGTACTTATCACCTGATGATATCATGTGAGTTTCAAACCGTTTGGTCAATCACTTTGTCTGTGGTACGACCGCAAACTTCCTAGAGGTGGAGTCACTTGACTTGACCTGAGGCCATTCTTATTAAAAAAATATCGAGCCGTGGCTCGATTTTTTTTAAAGGATGACCTCAGTACCCGGCACGGGAGATGTGTAGCGTCGAAACATCGCATCGGAAATGCAGCAGCAAAGCCAAATAATATGTAGGTATTTTACACACTGCCCAAACATAACAAATGTCCAGTCCTGAGGCCATTCTTTAAAAAAATAATCGAGCCACGGATTGATTATAAAAAAATAAGAATGGCCTCTGGTGACCTGACCTGAGATGACCAGAGGTAAAAACAAAATCACACCGTGTGGGTAATTGATGCCCCAACAGCTGTGCCAAATTTCGCGGCGCTGCGCGCCGCCGTTGAAACTCCGGTGGCAATGCCCTTGTTCTTATACAGAGTCGAGTGAACGTGTACAAAGTTGGGGGGGGGGGGGGTCACCCCCCAGCTCCAAAGTGGGGGGGGGGTGAGTTGCTCCCATTGCCCCCACGGTTCACACGTGTCTGGCAGTACGTGCATAATTGATTGATCTACTGCATGGGCATGCAGTAGATCAATCAATTATGCACGTACTATGAACGTTAACAGCACTGTTAAAGGGAAATATTCACTTTTTCCTACAAAAATGGAGCTACCACTTGAATTCGACAGATGAGGACAAAATATATTGTAAATTGATTACATTTTGCATTTAAACATTCCTACCGAAAGATGTTTCAAGTTAAAGTTGATAAGCGATCCACGCTTATAACGGTCGGTACTCTCAAGTACTTTGTAACGAATTTCGCTCCCCATCGAATTTCGGGCTTCTCGTAATGTTTTTTGACAAAATGTTATGGAAAATATGTCTTGTGCTCTGTCTATTGTGATTGTGTGCCCTACTATCCTTAACAATCAACAAACATCGAATAAAAGGGTAACCAAATTAGCAGTTGACTTATGCACCCAACGACGGTCTAGTTGCGACCCTCAATAGTTGAGAATTGGTTCATTTATTTTCACATTAGGAGTTTTATATATTTTTTATCTGGCTGTATGTTACACCATAGGTGTCGATTTATATACTTTTGGGGTGGCCCTCGGTCCCCGAATGTTGAGTTCGCCCACCCCCTCCCCCAATGGTACCCTCGCCCCCCCCCCCAATGTTTTTGGCCGCTGGCGGAACCGAGAGAGGGCAAAGCGGCCAAACCTCCCAAACCGCCTGAAATGGGCAACAAATCGACACGTTTCCTATTTCAAAAGGAAATCTACGCAGCTTTTACTAATAAAAGTTTGTTATAAATCACCTCTTTATGTATAAAGATGCGAAATCCGGTGAATTTTTGACACATTTGCAAAGTTTGATTTCGAGGGCATTTTTCCGAAGGAATAGTTTTAATTGATTTCTTTTAAATGTTTTTTAGGGTTCAAAAACCAAAGTTTTCACAAATCCGAAAATATGTTTTGTAGGCCTTGCCATTTGCTATTTGCTGCCGCCTTTTTATTTCATTTTGCTCAAAATATAGACATTGTATGATCTCTTAAAGTTTAGCTGTTTTTTTCTTCGCCAAACTCGTGTGTAGTGACGTCACTAAATTCGTTATATCTCGATTTTTTAATCGACAAAATTGCTTCATTTATGCACAGAAGACGTAAAATGGGTGGAGGAGAAGGTACCCAAAGTTTCACGTTGATATCACTATTGGTTTTTGAGAGATTACGACAATTCGTCAGGGGGAGATATCCCCCCCCCCCTCCCCCCAGTCAATGGCAGGTTAACTTTGCCGTTTTACTAAGTTAGGGTTCCAAGTAAGGACTCGGACCTTCTGGCGGATGCAGACCGGCCCAAAATGTTGGTTTGAGGGGCTGTCCGACCAGGGGCGTAACCACCACTGGGGTTACTTTGGGTCAGTCCCCAGTAACATTCTCGGATTTTAGCATTACGCCTATGGCCGTTGCATGCAAAGGATCGACTTCAAAGTGCCTCCGTCCCCACCTACTTTCGGAAGGTGGTTACGCCTATGCGTCCGACAGAATTCCAAGACTCATGAGATTTCGTCTGCTTTTTTACAGTATGAATTGATTACAAATGCTGGCCTTTGTACAAGTTGCCTAGAATTTCTTTAAAATGTGTGAATTTTCAGCCGATTTAGGTGGTTTCGGTAAAGCCATGGCGCTGATAGGCTCCGCTTGGATCCGTCCCTGTTCGGTCACTGGCGGATCCAGGGGAGGGGGGCATCAGGGGCAACCCCCCCCCCCCCCCCCACCCACACACACACACACAAACACAGGAATCGGGAGGGGGCGCATTCAATACAAGTATGCCCCCCCCCCCCCCGCGCGTTCCCATTTTATTGTAAAATCGTAAAAATTGCCTTTGCAGCAGTCAAAATACAGCTATCCACAGTCGAAAACCGGAAAATTTCGAACCGCTTCGCGGCATGACACAACTTTCGCAATTCCTTATACAAATTTGCAAAATGGGAAAATGAATGTCATTAAGTGTCTGACAGAGGCTCTCCTTGGCGGTTATTTCTGCCACTGGCGGATCCAGGGGGAGGGGAGGGAGTCAGTCAGGGGCAAATTCCCCCACAGTTATCTGGGAGGGGCATTCAATACAAGTATGCCCCCGCGCGTTCCCTGCACTGCAAGTGAAAAACAATTATCTTAGGAGA
>JAXIVJ010001981.1:117500-120902 GCA_036785665.1 Chirona hameri | reverse complement strand
TGATGATGATGATGATGATGATGATGATGATGATGATGATGATGATGATGATGATGATGATGTTGCTGATGATGTTGCTGATGATGATGTTGCTGATGATGAGGTTGTGTTGAATGATGTTGCTGATGATGTTGATGATGATGTTGCTGATGATGTTGCTGATGATGTTGATGATGATGTTGATGATCGATGTTGATGATGATGTTGATGATGATGTTGATGATGATGTTGATGATGATGTTGATGATGATGTTGATGTTGATGTTGATGTTTATGTTGATGATGATGTTGATGATGATGTTGATGATGATGTTGATGATGATGTTGCTGATGATGTTGCTGATGATGTTGCTGATGATGTTGCTGATGATGTTGATGATGATGTTGCTGGTGATGTTGCTGATGATGTTGCTGATGATGTTGCTGATGATGTTGCTGATGATGATGATGACGTGAGACGGTGTGGTATGCCCGGAGGCGGTGTTGTATGCCCGGAGGCGGGGTTGTATGCCCGAGGCGGTGTGGTATGCCCGGAGGCGGTGGTGTATGCCCGGAGGCGGTGTTGTATGCCCGGAGGCGGTTGTATGGCCTGGAGGCGGTGTAGTATGCCCGGAGGCGGTGTTGTATGCCCGGAGGCGGTGTGGTATGCCAGGAGGCGGGTGTAGTAATGCCGGGGCAGGCGGTGTGTTGGATGCCCCGGAGGCGGTGTGGTATGCCCGGAGGCGGTGTAGTATGCCCGGAGGCGGTGTTGTATGGCCCGGAGGCGGTGTGGTATGCCCGGAGGCGGTGTAGTATGCCCGTAGGCGGTGTTGTATGGCCCCGGAGGCGGTGTGGTATGCCCGGAGGGCGGTACAACACCGCCTCCGGCATGATGATTATGATGATGATGAAATGATATGATGATGATGATATGATGATGATGATGATGATGATATGAAGAGATGATGATGATGATGATGATGATGATGATGATGATGATGATGCTGTGAATGATGATGTTGGCTGATGATGTGATGTTGTTGATGATGTTGCTGATGATGGTTGGGTGATGATGTTGCTGATGAAGTTGCTGATGATATTGATGATGATGTTGCTGATGATGTTGCTGATGATGTTGCTGATAATGTTGATGATGATGTTGCTGGGTGATGTTGCTGATGATGTTGCTGATGATGTTGCTGATGATGTTGCTGATGAGGACGTGAGGACGGTGTGGTATGCCGGAGGCGGTGTTGTATGCCCGGAGGCGGTGTTGTATGCCCGGAGGCGGTGTGGTATGCCCGGAGGCGGTGGTGTATGCCCGGAGGCGGTGTTGGTATGCCCGGGAGGCGGTGTAGTATGCCCGGAGGCGGTGTTGTATGCCCGGAGGCGGTGTGGTATGCCCGGAGGCGGTGTAGTATGCCCGGAGGCGGTGTGTATGCCCGGAGGCGGGTGTGGTATGGCCCGGAGGCGGTGTAGTATGCCGGAGGCGGTGTTGTATGCCGGAGGCGGTGTGGTATGCCCGGAGGCGGTACAACACCGCCTCCGGGCATGATGATAATGATGATGATGATGATGATGATGATGATGATGATGATGATGATGATGATGATAGATTGATGATTGATGATGATAGATGATGATGATGATGATGATGAATGATGATGATGATGAGATGATGATGATGATGATGATGATGATGATGATGATGGATGATGATGATGATAGCTGATGATGATGATGATGATGATGATGATGAGATGATGATGATGATGATGATGATGAGTGATGTTGCTGATGATGATGTTGCTGATGGATGATGTTGCTGATGATGGATGATGTTGATGATGTTGCTGATGTTGTTTGATGATGGATGTTGCTGATGATGTTGCTGATGATGTTGATGATGTGTTGATGATGATGTTGATGATGATGTTGATGATGATGTTGCTGATGATGTTGCTGATGATGTTGATGATGATGTTGATGATGATGTTGCTGATGATGTTGATGTTGATGTTTGCTGGTGATGTTGCTGATGATGTTGCTGATGATGTTGCTGATGATGTTGGCTGATGATGACGTGAGACGGTGTGGTATGCCCGGAGGCGGTGTTGTATGCCCGGAGGCGGTGTTGTATGCCGGAGGCGGTGTGGTATGCCCGGAGGCGGTGGTGTATGCCCGGAGGCGGTGTTGTATGCCCGGAGGCGGTGTAGTATGGCCCGGAGGCGGTGTTGTATCCCGGAGGCGGTGTGGTATGCCCGGAGCTGGTGTAGTAGTCCCGGAGGCGGTGTTTGTATGCCGGAGGCGGTGTGTATGCCCGGAGGCGGTGTAGTATGCCGGAGGCGGTGTTGTATGCCGGAGGCGGTGTGGTATGCCCGGAGGCGGTACAACACCGCCTCCGGGCATGATGATATGATGATGAGATGATGATGATGATGGATGAGGATGAATGTAGAGATGATGATGATGATGATGATGATGATGATGATGATGATGATGAAGATGATGATGATTATGATGATGAGTTGGATGATGATGATGAGATGATGATGATGATAGATTTGATGATGATGATGATGATGATCATGATGATGATGATGATGATGATGATGAATTGCTGATGATGAGGTTGCTGATGATGATGTTGCTGTTGATGATGATGTTGCTGATGATGTTGCTGATGATGTTGCTGATGATGTTGCTGATGATGTTGATGATGATGTTTGCTGGTGATGTTGCTGATGATGTTGCTGATGATGTTGCGATGATGTTGCTGATGATGACGTGAGACGGTGTGGTATGCCCGGAGGCGGTGTTGTATGCCCGGAGCGGTGTTGTATGCCCGGAGGCGGTGTGGTATGCCCGGAGGCGGTGTTGTATGCCCGGAGGCGGTGTTGTATGCCCGGAGGAGGTGTGGTATGCCGGAGGCGGTGTAGTATGCCCGGAGGCGGTGTTGTATGCCCGGAGGCGGTGTGGTATGCCGGAGGCGGTGTAGTATGCCTGGAGGCGGTGTTGTATGCCCGGAGGCGTGTGGTATGCCCGGAGGCGGTGTAGTATGCCCGGAGCGGTGTTGTATGCCCGGAGGCGGTGTAATATGCCCGGAGGCGGTGTAGTATGCCCGGAGGCGGTGTTGTATGCCCGGAGGCGGTGTGGGTATGCCCGGAGGCGTACAACACCGCCTCGGGCATGATGATGATAATGATGATGATGATGATGATGATGATGATGATGATGATGATGTATGATGATGATGATGATGATGATGAGGGGTTGATGATGATGATGATGATGATGATGATGATGATGATGTTGCTGATGATGTTGCTGATGATGATGTTGCTGATGATGATGTTGTTGATGATGTTGCTGATGATGTTGATGATGATGTTGCTGATGATGTTGCTGATGATGTTGATGATG
>JAXIVJ010001981.1:32500-35000 GCA_036785665.1 Chirona hameri | reverse complement strand
CATCATCATCATCATCATCATCATCATCATCATCATCATCATCATCATCATCATCATCATCATCATCATCATCATCATCATCATCATCATCATCATCATCATCATCATCATCATCATCATCATCATCATCATCATCATCATCATCATAATGCCCGGAGGCGGTGTTGTACCGCCTCCGGGCATACCACACCGCCTCCGGGCATACAACACCGCCTCCGGGCATACTACATCGCCTCCGGGCATACCACACCGCCTCCGGGCATACAACACCGCCTCCGGGCATACTACACCGCCTCCGGGCATACCACACCGCCTCCGGGCATACAACACCGCCTCCGGGCATACACCACCGCCTCCGGGCATACCACACCGCCTCCGGGCATACAACACCGCCTCCGGGCATACAACACCGCCTCCGGGCATACCACACCGTCTCACGTCATCATCAGCAACATCATCAGCAACATCATCAGCAACATCATCAGCAACATCACCAGCAACATCATCATCAACATCATCAGCAACATCATCAGCAACATCATCAGCAACATCATCAGCAACATCATCATCAACATCATCATCAACATCATCATCAACATCATCATCAACATCAACATCATCATCAACATCATCATCAACATCATCATCAACATCATCATCAACATCATCATCAACATCATCATCAACATCATCATCAACATCATCATCAACATCATCATCAACATCATCAGCAACATCATCAGCAACATCATCATCAACATCATCAGCAACATCATCAACAACATCATCATCAGCAACATCATCATCAGCAACATCATCAGCAACATCATCATCATCATCATCATCATCATCATCATCATCATCATCATCATCATCATCATCATCATCATCATCATCATCATCATCATCATCATCATCATCATCATCATCATCATCATCATCATCATCATCATCATCATTATCATCATCATGCCCGGAGGCGGTGTTGTACCGCCTCCGGGCATACCACACCGCCTCCGGGCATACAACACCGCCTCCGGGCATACTACACCGCCTCCGGGCATACCACACTGCTTCCGGGCATACAACACCGCCTCCGGGCATACTACACCGCCTCCGGGCATACCACACCGCCTCCGGGCATACAACACCGCCTCCGGGCATACTACACCGCCTCCGGGCATACCACACCGCCTCCGGGCATACAACACCGCCTCCGGGCATACTACACCGCCTCCGGGCATACCACACCGCCTCCGGGCATACAACACCGCCTCCGGGCATACAACACCGCCTCCGGGCATACCACACCGCCTCCGGGCATACAACACCGCCTCCGGGCATACAACACCGCCTCCGGGCATACCACACCGTCTCACGTCATCATCAGCAACATCATCAGCAACATCATCAGCAACATCATCAGCAACATCACCAGCAACATCATCATCAACATCATCAGCAACATCATCAGCAACATCATCATCATCATCATCATCAACATCATCATCAACAGCAACATCATCATCAGCAACATCATCATCAGCAACATCATCATCATCATCATCATCATCATCATCATCATCATCATCATCATCATCATCATCATCATCATCATCATCATCATCATCATCATCATCATCATCATCATCATCATCATCATCATCATCATCATCATCATCATCATCATCATCATCATCATCATCATCATCATCATCATCATCATTATCATCATCATGCCCGGAGGCGGTGTTGTACCGCCTCCGGGCATACCACACCGCCTCCGGGCATACAACACCGCCTCCGGGCATACTACACCGCCTCCGGGCATACCACACCGCCTCCGGGCATACAACACCGCCTCCGGGCATACTACACCGCCTCCGGGCATACCACACCGCCTCCGGGCATACAACACCGCCTCCGGGCATACTACACCGCCTCCGGGCATACAACACCGCCTCCGGGCATACACCACCGCCTCCGGGCATACCACACCGCCTCCGGGCATACAACACCGCCTCCGGGCATACAACACCGCCTCCGGGCATACCACACCGTCTCACGTCATCATCAGCAACATCATCAGCAACATCATCAGCAACATCATCAGCAACATCACCAGCAACATCATCATCAACATTATCAGCAACATCATCAGCAACATCATCAGCAACATCATCATCAATATCATCAGCAACATTATCAGCAACATCATCACCAAAATCATCAGCAACATCATCAACAACATAATCATCAGCAACATCATCATCAGCATCATCATCATCATCATCATCATCATCATCATCATCATCATCATCATCATGCCCGGAGGCGGTGTTGTACCGCCTCCGGGCATACCACACCGCCTCCGGGCATACAACACCGCCTACGGGCATACTACACCGCCTCCGGGCATACCACACCGCCTCCGGGCATACAACACCGCCTCCGGGCATACTACACCGCCTCCGGGCATACCACACCGCCTCCGGGCATA
>JAXIVJ010001979.1:42500-120950 GCA_036785665.1 Chirona hameri | reverse complement strand
CTGAGGGTGCCGAACGGGCCTGACGCCCCATTGCGGGGTATTTTCGTCTCCCACGTCGCCTGATCTGCATATCGCATGCAACTGTGACACGCTGCAGCCATATCAGAGTGCGGCCTTGCCTCCCTCATACTATTTCCGCCTCTGTCGCCCTTTCTCATCACTCATTTCAAATGCTTCTCACCGCCCAGTTCCACTGCTTCTCACCGCCCGGTCCCAGCACTTCTCACTACCCGGTCCCAGCACTTCTCACTACCCAGTCCCAGCGGACGGCAGGGACCATTTCCGGCGAGCGAGGTCATTGTCACAGCTCCCGCCCCTCCGCCTGCCGCTCCCGCCCTCCGCCGGCCGCTCCGGCCGCTCCAGCAGCGAGACGGCGAGCCAATCTGGGCCGTGACCTTGCCCGCTTGACCCGCTCCCGCGGCGGCAGCGGGGGAGGGGCCGCTGTTATTTTGTGACGGTGTCGGCGATGCCGGCGTGGCGGGCGAACGACTCGAACCTCGGCAGCCGGTGTTTGGCCGGATAATTGGCGCCAACTAGCGCCCGCTCCGGTAGACAAATGAGCTGTGGATGGCGGGCTTTGCGCTTCACAGCACTAACTTGACCTTCTCACAAACACTTCGCTTCCCATCCATGATATGCGGTGGGAGATACGGTGCATACCCATACATCACAGACTTGAGCCACTTGCTTTCGCAACCCGATCTAAGAATCTCGGTCTCCCGTTTTGTTACTCTGATTTCACTCTCCCCAGTCTCTTTCTCTATCTCCATTGCTTATCTTCTCTTTATATTTATTCACTTGTTCTGCCAATTCTCAGTCTATCCCGTCTTTATCTCACTTCAATGATGTTTTAATTATGAACTCGCAAACGTTTTAGAAAGCCAGCCGTACACAACTCACTTGGCTAAATGATATTTTATCTATGATGTACCTGTTTTGTTTCAGTTACACGGGCCACTGCCCGGGACTTAAGTACGACGTGGGCCACTCGTACGACTGGGTGTTGAGGCATCTCAAAGAGGTGAGATCCATCCCAGCCCCTGCTCCCGCTCCTCCCTACATAGTGTGTCCAGATCCAGGTCCAGCCCCACCCTGCTCCTGCTCCTCCCTACATAGTGTGTCCAGATCCAGGTCCAGCCCCACCCTGCTCCTGCTCCTCCCTACATAGTTTGTCCAGGTCCAGCCCCACCCCCCCCCCGTGCTGCCGCTCCTCCCTACATAGCGTGTCCAGGTCCAGCCCCACCCCTGCTGCCGCTCCTCCCTACATAGCGTGTCCAGGTCCAGGTCCAGATCCACCCCTGCTGCCGCTCCTCCCTACACAGCGTGTCCAGGTCCAGCCCCACCTCTGCTGCCGCTCCTCCCTACATAGCGTGTCCAGGTCCAGGTCCACCCCTGCTCCCGCTCCTCCCTACATAGCGTGTCCAGGTCCATCCGCACCCCTGCTCCCGCTCCTCCCTACATAGCGTGTCCAGGTCCCAGTCCAGCCCCTGCTCCCGCTCCTCCCTACATAGCGTGTCCAGGTCCAGCCCCACCCCTGCTCCCGCTCCTCCCTACATAGCGTGTCCAGGTCCAGTCCCACCCCTGCTCCCGCTCCTCCCTACATAGCGTGTCCAGGTCCAGCCCCACCCCTGCTGCCGCTCCTTCCTACATAGCGTGTCCAGGTCCCAGTCCAGCCCCTGCTCCCGCTCCTCCCTACATAGTGTGTCCAGGTCCAGTCCCACCCCTGCTCCCGCTCCTCCCTACATAGCGTGTCCAGGTCCAGCCCTACCCCTGCTCCGGCTCCTCCCTACATAGCGTGTCCAGGTCCAGCCCCCCCCCCCCGTGCTGCCGCTCCTTCCTAGATAGCGTGTCCAGATCCAGCCCCACCCCTGCTGCCGCTCCACCCTACATAGCGTGTCCAGGTCCAGCCCCACCCCTGCTGCCGCTCCTCCCTACATAGCGTGTCCAGGTCCCAGTCCAGCCCCTGCTCCCGCTCCTCCCTACATAGCGTGTCCAGGTCCAGCCCCACCCCTGCTCCCGCTCCTCCCTACATAGCGTGTCCAGGTCCAGCCCCACCCCTGCTCCCGCTCCTCCCTACATAGCGTGTCCAGGTCCAGCCCCACCCCTGATCCCGCTCCTCCCTACATAGCGTGTCCAGGTCCAGCCCTACCCCTGCTCCGGCTCCTCCCTACATAGCGTGTCCAGGTCCAGCCCCACCCCTGATCCCGCTCCTCCCTACATAGCGTGTCCAGGTCCAGCCCTACCCCTGCTCCGGCTCCTCCCTACATAGCGTGTCCAGGTCCAGCCCCCCCGTGCTGCCGCTCCTTCCTAGATAGCGTGTCCAGATCCAGCCCCACCCCTGCTGCCGCTCCACCCTACATAGCGTGTCCAGGTCCAGCCCCACCCCTGCTGCCGCTCCTCCCTACATAGCGTGTCCAGGTCCCAGTCCAGCCCCTGCTCCCGCTCCTCCCTACATAGCGTGTCCAGGTCCAGCCCCACCCCTGCTCCCGCTCCTCCCTACATAGCGTGTCCAGGTCCAGCCCCACCCCTGCTGCCGCTCCTCCCTACATAGCGTGTCCAGGTCCCAGTCCAGCCCCTGCTCCCGCTCCTCCCTACATAGCGTATCCAGGCCCAGACCCAGTCCCACTACTGCTGCCGCTCCTCTGTACATAGCATGTCCAGTTCCAGTCCCACCCCTGCTGCCGCTCCTCCCTACATAGCGTGTCCAGGTCCAGCCCCACCCCTGCTCCCGCTCCTCCCTACATAGCGTGTCCAGGTCCAGCCCCACCCCTGCTGCCGCTCCTCCCTACATAGCGTGTCCAGGTCCAGCCCCACCCCTGCTCCCGCTCCTCCCTACATAGCGTGTCCAGGTCCAGCCCCACCCCTGCTCCCGCTCCTCCCTACATAGCGTGTCCAGGTCCCAGTCCAGCCCCTGCTCCCGCTCCTCCCTACATAGCGTGTCCAGATTCAGGTCCAGCCCCACTACTGCTGCCGCTCCTCATCACATAGCATGTCCAGTTCCAGTCCCACCCCTGCTCCCGCTCCTCCCTACATAGCGTGTCCAGGTCCAGCCCCACCCCTGCTCCCGCTCCTCCCTACATAGCGTGTCCAGGTCCAGCCCACCCCTGCTGCCGCTCCTCCCTACATAGCGTGTCCAGTTCCAGCCCCACCCTTGTTCCCGCTCCTCCCTACATAGCGAGTCCAGGCCCAGGCCCAGTCCCACCCCTGCTCCCGCTCCTCTCTACATAGCGTGTCCAGGTCCAGCCCCACCCCTGCTCCCGCTCCTCCCTACATAGCGTGTCCAGGTCCAGCCCCACCCCTGCTCCCGCTCCTCTCTACATAGCATGTCCAGGTCCAGCCCCACCCCTGCTCCCGCTCCTCCCTACATAGCGTGTCCAGGTCCAGCCCCACCCCTGCTGCCGCTCCTCTCTACATAGCATGTCCAGGTCCAGCCCCACCCCTGCTCCCGCTCCTCCCTACATAGCGTGTCCAGGTCCAGCCCCACCCCTGCTCCCGCTCCTCCCTACATAGCGTGTCCAGGTCCAGCCCCCCCCCCGTGCTGCCGCTCCTTCCTAGATAGCGTGTCCAGATCCAGCCCCATCCCTGCTGCCGCTCCTCCCTACATAGCGTGTCCAGGTCCAGCCCCACCCCTGCTGCCGCTCCTCCCTACATAGCGTGTCCAGTTCCAGTCCCACCCCTGCTCCCGCTCCTCCCTACATAGCGAGTCCAGGCCCAGGCCCAGTCCCACCCCTGCTCCCGCTCCTCCCTACATAGCGTGTCCAGGTCCAGCCCACCCCTGCTGCCGCTCCTCCCTACATAGCGTGTCCAGTTCCAGCCCCACCCTTGTTCCCGCTCCTCCCTACATAGCGAGTCCAGGCCCAGGCCCAGTCCCACCCCTGCTCCCGCTCCTCTCTACATAGCATGTCCAGGTCCAGTCCCACCCCTGCTCCCGCTCCTCCCTACATAGCGTGTCCAGGTCCAGCCCCACCCCTGCTGCCGCTCCTCCCTACATAGCGTGTCCAGGTCCAGCCCCACCCTTGTTCCCGCTCCTCCCTACATAGCGTGTCCAGGTTCAGCCCCCCCGTGCTGCCGCTCCTTCCTAGATAGCGTGTCCAGATCCAGCCCCATCCCTGCTGCCGCTCCTCCCTACATAGCGTGTCCAGGTCCAGCCCCACCCCTGCTGCCGCTCCTCCCTACATAGCGTGTCCAGTTCCAGTCCACCCCTGCTCCCGCTCCTCCCTACATAGCGTGTCCAGTTCCAGCCCCACCCTTGTTCCCGCTCCTCCCTACATAGCGTGTCCAGGTCCAGCCCCCCCCCGTGCTGCCGCTCCTTCCTAGATAGCGTGTCCAGATACAGCCCCATCCCTGCTGCCGCTCCTCCCTACATAGCGTGTCCAGGTCCAGCCCCACCCCTGCTGTCGCTCCTCCCTACATAGCGTGTCCAGGTCCAGTCCCACCCCTGCTCCCGCTCCTCCCTACATATCATGCCCAGTTCCAGTCCCACCCCTGCTACCGCTCCTCCCTACATAGCGTGTCCAGGTCCAGCCCCACCCCTGCTGCCGCTCCTCCCTACATAGCGTGTCCAGGTCCAGCCCCACCCCTGCTGCCGCTCCTCCCTACATAGCGTGTCCAGGTCCAGCCCCACCCCTGCTGCCACTCCTCCCTACATAGCGTGTCCAGGTCCAGTCCCACCCCTGCTCCCCGCTCCTCCCTACATAGCGTGTCCAGGTCCAGGTCCAGCCCTGCTCCCGCTCCTCCCTACATAGCGTGTCCAGGTCCCAGTCCAGCCTCTGCTGCCGCTCCTCCCTACATAGCGTGTCCAGGTCCCAGTCCCTGCTGCCGCTCCTCCTTACATAGCGTGTCCAGGTCCCAGTCCAGCCCCTGCTGCCGCTCCTCCCTACATAGCGTGTCCAGGTCCAGCCCCACCCTGCTCCCGCTCCTCCCTACATAGCGTGTCCAGGTCCAGCCCCACCCCTGCTCCCGCTCCTCCCTATATAGCGTGTCCAGGTCCAAGTCCAGCCCCCACCCCTGCTCCCTCTCCAACCTACATAGCGTGTCCAGGTCCAGCCCCACCCCTGCTCCCGCTCCTCCCTACATAGCATGTCCAGGTCTAGGTCCAGCCCCACCCCTGCTCCCGCTCCTCCCTACATAGCGTGTCCAGGTCCAGCCCACCCCTGCTCCCGCTCCACCCTACATAGCGTGTCCAGTTCTAGTCCCACCCCTGCTCCCGCTCCACCCTACATAGCGTGTCCAGGTCCAGCCCCATCCCTGCTCCCGCTCCACCCTACATAGCGTGTCCAGTTCCAGTCCCACCCCTGCTCCCGCTCCTCCCTACATAGCGTGTCCAGGTCCAGCCCTATCCCTGCTCCCGCTCCTCCTACATAGCGTGTCCAGGTCCAGCCCCATCCCTGCCCCCGCTCCTCCCTACATTTATTTATGGCGATTCTCGGCGAACTCCAGACTCCAGAGTGTATTCTAACGCCGCGTCAGTATATTGGTCAGCACAAGTAGTAAAAGCACAGAGAATGGGATACGAATGGTACAAACACACATTACACTTGAGTGATTCACGATAAAAGATAAACACAGTGACTGTGTGTCAAATTATTTGATGGTCGAGTCAGGTCAGTTCTCTGATAAAAGATATCGCTTTTCCATTGAACCCTCGCCCTACGGGGGTCCTAAAACGACCCCCTGAGGTATTTCTTGCACAACTTTTTAACATGCGGTGCATATTTCTGAAATTTCCAATAGATAAGTATACAACAATTATACGTATGCTGTACACATTTTACTGAAATTGGTTGAGAAATTGGGGAAATAATGATGTTTTGATGACGTCATGTTGGTGGAAAAACGATAAACGTTTGCAAAATCGTAGAAAACAGAGTTTGAAAGAAAATTGCAAACGCAATTAAGCAAAGATATGAAATGTCATTTTCTTTAAAATGGCAATCTCGAATTTTCAAAATTTTGGGTTTTTGACTCCCAAAATGAACAAAAACTCTTCTTTTTTTTGGGGGGGGAATCACCACAAAATCAACATTTTCAAAGATGTTAAAAAACGGAATATATGTGAGATAACTGAGTATGGACAATAATCAAACCCAATTTCAAAGAAATATCTCTATTTTTGGCTGAGTGATGGCTCCCTAAGTGTAAGAAATTCATGACGTCATTTTTTCAAATATTTTTGGGCGCTTTTTTGACCAGATACGAATAAATAATTAAATTTTCTGTATTTCTAAGACAAAACTGGTCTAGGAACATGCCTTTTTATTTACATTTATCAATTTCTCATTTTGAGGATTTCTGACAGAGCAAAATCGCTGTTCTGGACGTGGTCAATCGAGGTCATTTACTTGACCTGGAAGGTCACTCGTTGACCCGAAACCTAAAAATTGCATACCATTAGATTTCAATCATGACAGGCAACATGTTGGTTCTTACCGCGTTGCTCTATGTTGCTTGGTTTGGAAGTTAACAGGGGGGTCTTTTTAGGCCCCCGTAGGGCGAAGGTGAAAAAAGCTCCCGTTGGGCGAGGTTAAACCGTTTACACTGACGTGTGGCAGCCGGGAGGCGATTCCACGCCGCAACTGCCCGATAGGGAAAGGCTGTTTTGACGTACTCGAGCCGAGGGCGTTTTGCTGCGCTCGTCTGCAGTACGGTATCGTCAGCTGTGGCTCTGGTGTGCTGCTGAGATGCTCGTCTGCAGTACGGTATCGTCAGCTGTGGCTCTGGTGTGCTGCTGAGATGCTCGTCTGCAGTACGGTATCGTCAGCTGTGGCTCTGGTGTGCTGCTGAGATGCTCGTCTGCAGTACGGTATCGTCAGCTGTGGCTCTGGTGTGCTGCTGAGATGCTCGTCTGCAGTACGGTATCGTCAGCTGTGGCTCTGGTGTGCTGCTGAGATGCTCGTCTGCAGTTCGGTATCGTCAGCTGTGGCTCTGGTGTGCTGCTGAGATGCTCGTCTGCAGTACGGTTTCGTCAGCTGTGGCTCTGGTGTTGCAGTACGGTTTTGTCAGCTGTGGCTCTGGTGTGCTGCTGAGATGCTCGTCTGCAGTACGGTTTTGTCAGCTGTGGCTCTGGTGTGCTGCTGAGATGCTCGTCTGCAGTACGGTTTTGTCAGCTGTGGCTCTGGTGTGCTGCTGAGATGCTCGTCTGCAGTACGGTTTTGTCAGCTGTGGCTCTGGTGTGCTGCTGAGATGCTCGTCTGCAGTACGGTATCGTCAGCTGTGGCTCTGGTGTGCTGCTGAGATGCTCGTCTGCAGTACGGTATCGTCAGCTGTGGCTCTGGTGTGCTGCTGAGATGCTCGTCTGCAGTACGGTATCGTCAGCTGTGGCTCTGGTGTGCTGCTGAGATGCTCGTCTGCAGTTCGGTATCGTCAGCTGTGGCTCTGGTGTGCTGCTGAGATGCTCGTCTGCAGTACGGTTTCGTCAGCTGTGGCTCTGGTGTTGCAGTACGGTATCGTCAGCTGTGGCTCTGGTGTGCTGCTGAGATACTCGTCTGCAGTACGGTATCGTCAGCTGTGGCTCTGGTGTGCTGCTGAGATGCTCGTCTGCAGTACGGTTTCGTCAGCTGTGGCTCTGGTGTTGCAGTACGGTTTTGTCAGCTGTGGCTCTGGTGTGCTGCTGAGATGCTCGTCTGCAGTACGGTTTCGTCAGCTGTGGCTCTGGTGTGCTGCTGAGATGCTCGTCTGCAGTACGGTATCGTCAGCTGTGGCTCTGGTGTGCTGCTGAGATGCTCGTCTGCAGTACGGTTTCGTCAGCTGTGGCTCTGGTGTTGCAGTACGGTTTTGGTCAGCTGTGGCTCTGGTGTGCTGCTGAGATATTTCAGATCAGCGCCTGACCAGGCTCCGAACGGCCCGCGGCCCATCAGGCGCGTTCATTACGCGACGTAAACAGATGCCATCTCGGAGGGCCACAGTTTGATCGAAACTAAGCCATTCAAGTCGTTGTCTGGATTCTGTGACATGATCGCGTCTGCGTATGCCAGCAACAATTCTGACGGCGAAGTTGATGACCTTTTCCACTCGCTGGCGCTGAGTGACTGTTGTTGGGGCCCATGCAGGTAAACAGTATCTGATGTGAGGAAAGACCTGCGACTCGATCAATAATTTTGTGATTTTGTTGTGGCGCAGGGAAGCACATACTTCAGCTTGTTGATGGCGATGAGGAAGCCAAAGCAACGCTGAGTGATTTTGGCTGTTCGATGTTTCCAGCTAAGATTTGTGTCGATAAGTATGCCCAACATTTTGACGCTCTCTGAAGGAGATCCAGCTGTGCATTCCCAAATTTAACGCTCAGCCCGGCAACTTTGCGGGTGTTGGTGGGTGTGCCGACAACGATTAATTCAGCTTTAGACGGGTTGATTTTCATGCCATTGTGACGAAACCACACAGAGACTGCTGCTAGGTCGGATTCAGCCTACGCACGCAGCTGTGCGAGGCCACAGACAGACGGCAACGGTTCGTGCATGATCTGCATGTCATCTGCGTAAGAACTATTTACATGCGGCTGACACATAGCACTGGATGTCATTGTCGAACAAAAGGAACACCAGAGGTTCAACTATGCTACGCTGAACCACACCATACGCGATCTCAAGGCTCGGCGCAATACCACCCTTCACAGTCTGGCGCCGATCGGTGAAATAGTCCGAAAACCAATGTGGCGCAATGTCGTAACACTCCCGCTTGGCTAAGAGCGCAGCGCGATCTACACAGTCAAAGGCCTTTGCCAGACCAATTGAGCTAATAGTAGTAACTTTGCCGGCGTTCATATTGTTGCCGATGTGGCTAACGATATCAATGACTGCATGTTCGGTGGAGTGATGAGGGCGATACGCATATTGTGAGTCAGCAAGAATGTGGTGACTAGACACGTATTCTAAAATATGTGTGCATACAACCTTCTCTGTCAGCTTGCCGACAACACTCAGTGCACTTATTGGCCTAAAGTTCGATGGTTCTGTCGCTGGTCCCCCCTTGTGTAAAGGCACGACTGTCGCCAACTTCCAAATGGACGGGACTGGACCTGTGGTGAGGGAGTGGTTCACAACGTGTAACAGGTGGAGGCAACCACTGCGAAACATTTCCTGAGCACAGACAGGCACACGTTGACCGGTCCTACCGCCTTGGAGCTGCTCATGCGATGTAACGCGGGACTAAGCACCGATAGGGTAACAGGCCTCTTGACACGGAAGGCCCCACTGACCACCCTGGGCAGCCGAAGGGGCAGGTCTGAGCTGTGTTCGCTGCTGAGAGTGTCGGCAATATGCTATCCCACTGAGGCGAAATACTCGTTGAATTGGTCGGTGGCTGTTGAATCAAGAGTGTCGTTGGATAGAGAGAGTAGCGTGTCCAGGTCCAGCCCCCCCCCCCCGTGCTGCCGCTCCTCCCTACATAGCGTGTCCAGGTCCAGCCCCCCCCCCCGTGCTCCCGCTCCTCCCTACATAGCGTGTCCAGGTCCAGCCCCCCCGTGCTGCCGCTCCTCCCCACATAGCGTGTGCAGGTCCAGCCCCCCCCCCCGTGCTGCCGATCCTCCCTACATAGCGTGTCCAGGTCCAGCCCCGCCCCTGCTCCCGCTCCTCCCTACATAGCGTGTCCAGGTCCAGCCCCACCCCTGCTCCCGCTCCTGCCTAGATGGCGTGTCCAGGTCCAGCCCCACCTCTGCTCCCGCTCCTCCCTACATAGCGTGTCCAGGTCCAGCCCCACCCCTGCTCCCGCTCCTTCCTAGATGGCGTGTCCAGGTCCAGCCCCACCTCTGCTCCCGCTCCTCCCTACACAGCGTGTCCAGGTCCAGATCCACCCTGCTGCCGCTCCTCCCTACACAGCGTGTCCAGGTCCAGATCCACCCTGCTGCCGCTCCTCCCTACACAGCGTGTCCAGGTCCAGCCCCACCCTCCTCCCTCTCCTCCCTACATAGCGTGTCCAGGTCCAGCCCCCCCCGTGCTGCCGCTCCTCCCCACATAGCGAGTCCAGGCCCAGCCCCGCCCCTGCTCCCGCTCCTCCCTACACAGCGTGTCCAGGTCCAGATCCACCCTGCTCCCGCTCCTCCCTACATAGCGTGTCCAGGTCCAGATCCACCCTGCTCCCTCTCCTCCCTACATAGCGTGTCCAGGTCCAGCCCCCCCCCCCCGTGCTGCCGCTCCTCCCTACATAGCGTGTCCAGGTCCAGGTCCAGATCCACCCCTGCTGCCGCTCCTCCCTACACAGCGTGTCCAGGTCCAGCCCCACCCCTGCTCCCGCTCCTCCCTACATAGCGTGTCCAGGTCCCAGTCCAGCCCCACCTCTGTTCCCGCTCCTCTCTACATAGCGTGTACAGGTCCAGGTCCAGCCCCACCCTTGTTCCCGCTCCTCCCTACATAGCGTGTCCAGGTCCAGCCCCACCCTTGTTCCCGCCCCTCCCTACATAGCGTGTCCAGGTCCAGCCCCACCCCTGCTCCCGCTCCTCCCTACATAGCGTGTCCAGGTCCAGCCCCACCCCTGCTCCCGCTCCTCCCTACATAGCGTGTCCAGGTCCCAGTCCAGCCCCACCTCTGTTCCCGCTCCTCTCTACATAGCGTGTACAGGTCCAGGTCCAGCCCCACCCTTGTTCCCGCTCCTCCCTACATAGCGTGTCCAGGTCCAGCCCCACCCTCCTCCAGCTCCTCCCTACATAGCGTGTCCAGGTCCAGGTCCACCCCTGCTCCCGCCCCTCCCTACATAGCGTGTCCAGGTCCAGCCCCACCCCTGCCCCCGCTCCTCTCTACATAGCGTGTACAGGTCCAGGTCCAGCCCCACCCCTACTCCCGCTCCTCCCTACATAGCGTGTCCAGGTCCAGCCCCACCCCTGCTCCCGCTCCTCCCTACATAGCGTGTCCAGGTCCAGGTCCACCCCTGCTCCCACTCCTCCCTACATAGCGTGTCCAGGTCCAGGTCCACCCCTGCTCCCGCTCCTCCCTACATAGCGTGTCCAGGTCCAGCCCCACCCCTGCTCCCGCTCCTCCCTACATAGCGTGTCCAGGTCCAGGTCCACCCCTGCTCCCGCTCCTCCCTACATAGCGTGTCCAGGTCCAGCCCCACCCCTGCTGCCGCTCCTCCCTACATAGCGTGTCCAGGTCCAGCCCCACCCCTGCTGCCGCTCTTCCCTACATAGCATGTCCAGGTCCAGGTCCAGCCCCACCCTTGTTCCCGCCCCTCCCTACATAGCGTGTCCAGGTCCAGCCCCACCCCTGCTCCCGCTCCTCCCTACATAGCGTGTCCAGGTCTAGCCCCACCCCTGCTCCCGCTCCTCCCTACATAGCGTGTCCAGGTCTAGGTCCAGGCCCACCTCTGCTCCCGCTCCACCCTACATAGCGTGTCCAGGTCCAGTTCCACCCCTGCTCCCGCTCCTCCCTACATAGCGTGTCCAGGTCCAGCCCCACCCCTGCTCCCGCTCCTCCCTACATAGCGTGTCCAGGTCTAGGTCCAGCCCCACCTCTGCTCCCGCTCCACCCTACATAGCGTGTCCAGGTCCAGGTCCACCCCTGCTCCCGCTCCTCCCTACATAGCGTGTCCAGGTCCAGCCCCACCCCTGCTCCCGCTCCTCCCTACATAGCGTGTCCAGGTCCAGGTCCAGCCCTGCTCCCGCTCCTCCCTACATAGCGTGTCCAGGTCCAGCCCCACCCCTGCTCCCGCTCCTCCCTACATAGCGTGTCCAGGTCCAGGTCCAGCCCTGCTCCCGCTCCTCCCTACATAGCGTGTCCAGGTCCAGTTCCACCCCTGCTCCCGCTCCTCCCTACATAGCGTGTCCAGGTCCAGCCCCACCCCTGCTCCCGCTCCTCCCTTCATAGCGTGTCCAGGTCCAGTTCCACCCCTGCTCCCGCTCCTCCCTACATAGCGTGTCCAGGTCCAGCCCCACCCCTGCTCCCGCTCCTCCCTACATAGCGTGTCCAGGTCTAGGTCCAGCCCCACCTCTGCTCCCGCTCCACCCTACATAGCGTGTCCAGGTCCAGGTCCACCCCTGCTCCCGCTCCTCCCTACATAGCGTGTCCAGGTCCAGCCCCACCCCTGCTCCCGCTCTTCCCTACATAGCGTGTCCAGGTCCAGGTCCAGCCCCACCCTTGTTCCCGCCCCTCTCTACATAGCGTGTCCAAGTCCAGCCCCACCCTTGTTCCCGCCCCTCCCTACATAGCGTGTCCAGGTCCAGCCCCACCCCTGCTGCCGCTCCTCCCTACATAGCGTGTCCAGGTCCAGCTCCACCCCTGCTCCCGCTCCTCCCTACATAGCATGTCCAGGTCCCAGTCCAGCCCCACCTCTGTTCCCGCTCCTCTCTACATAGCGTGTACAGGTCCAGGTCCAGCCCCACCCCTGCTGCCGCCCCTCCCTACATAGCGTGTCCAGGTCCAGCCCCACCCCTCCTCCCGCTCCTCCCTACATAGCGTGTCCAGGTCCATCCGCACCCTCCTCCCGCTCCTCCCTACATAGCGTGTCCAGGCCCAGGTCCAGCCCCACCCCTGCTCCCGCTCCTCCCTACATAGCGTGTCCAGGTCCAGCCCCACCCCTCCTCCCGCTCCTCTCTACATAGCATGTCCAGGTCCAGCCCCACCCCTGCTCCCGCTCCTCCCTACATAGCGTGTCCAGGTCCATCCGCACCCCTGCTCCCGCTCCTCCCTTCATAGCGTGTCCAGGTCCAGCCCACCCCTGCTCCCGCTCCTCCCTACATAGCGTAAACAGGTCCATCCGCACCCCTGCTCCCGCTCCTCCCTTCATAGCGTGTCCAGGTCCAGCCCACCCCTGCTCCCGCTCCTCCCTACATAGCGTAAACAGGTCCAGCCCCGCCCCGTGCTGCCGCTCCTCCCCACATAGCGTGTCCAGGTCCATCCGCACCCCTGCTCCCGCTCCTCCCTACATAGCGTGTCCAGGTCCAGCCCCTCCCTCCTCCTGCTCCTCCCTCCATAGCGTGTCCAGGTCCAGCCCCACCCCTGCTCCCGCTCCTCCCTACATAGCGTGTCCAGGTCCAGCCCCACCCCTGCTCCCGCTCCTCCCTACATAGCGTGTCCAGGCCCAGCCCCACCCCTGCTCCCGCTCCTCCCTACATAGCGTGTCCAGGTCCAGGTCCACCCCTGCTCCCGCTCCACCCTACATAGCGTGTCCAGGTCCAGCCCCACCCCTGCTCCCGCTCCTCCCTACATAGCGTGTCCAGGCCCAGCCCCACCCCTGCTCCCGCTCCTCCCTACATAGCGTGTCCAGGCCCAGGTCCAGCCCCACCCCTTGTTCCCGCCCCTCCCTACATAGCGTGTCCAGGTCCAGCCCCACCCCTGCTCCCGCTCCTCTCTACATAGCATGTCCAGGTCCAGCCCCACCCTCCTCCCGCTCCTCCCTACATAGCGTGTCCAGGCCCAGCCCCACCCCTGCTCCCGCTCCTCCCTACATAGCGTGTCCAGGTCCAGCCCCACCCCTCCTCCCGCTCCTCCCTACATAGCATGTCCAGGTCCAGCCCCACCCCTCCTCCCGCTCCTCCCTACATAGCGTGTCCAGGTCCATCCGCACCCCTGCTCCCGCTCCTCCCTCCATAGCGTGTCCAGGTCCAGCCCCACCCCTGCTGCCGCTCCTCTCTACATAGCATGTCCAGGTCCAGCCCCACCCCTGCTGCCGCTCCTCCCTACATAGCGTGTCCAGGTCCAGCCCCACCCCTGCTGCCGCTCCTCCCTACATAGCGTGTCCAGGTCCAGCCCCACCCCTGGTCCCGCTCCTCTCTACATAGCGTGTCCAGGTCCATCCGCACCCCTGCTCCCGCTCCTCCCTTCATAGCGTGTCCAGGTCCAGCCCACCCCTGCTCCCGCTCCTCCCTACATAGCGTAAACAGGTCCAGCCCCATCCCTGCTCCCGCTCCTCCCTACAAAGCGTGTTCCTTCACCGAGACAGATGGTGGGCTAATGGTCTGTCTCCTGTGGCACGTCGGCTAATTATATTTCCCTCTCTCGACTGCGTCACGTCATGACAATGGTTAGTACGAAATGTCAAGGTGAAGGTTAAGGTTCGCTCCCGCATCGTGCTATCTCCAGGTGACAATGGGGGTTGTCAGGCACAGAGTACCTATATGGATACATTGGCTACTTCCGTATAGGCGTATAACGAGTTACCAAACACGTTGGCAGAAATCAGAGTAGAAAGATCTATGTGCCACAAAGCCTCAGCACGTCCTGCCGGCAGTCCCGCCGGCACTGACGAAAAGTTGTGACCTGACCACCGACCGCAGGCTATCCCAGTCAAGGGCAAATAAGTTGGCTCAGTTTAAGTCTCGGGCCCTTTAGAAAGGCGGCTCCAGGTGCCCGCTCAGACAGAAATGAATTCGGGCGGGAGCGATCACCGAGTGAGCTGCAGTACTACGCGTATATAGTACACTGACCTGGGGAGACGAGACTTTGGATGAAGCTTAATATACACAGTGATCAATATCTCTAATGATGAGGTATTTATGTCTCAATATCTTTACATCTTTTCTGAGAATGTGATGTTGAAGACAAACTTCATTATTGATCACACAGACAATCAAACCCTCAGCGGTTGCCAGCGCTTGCACAACTGGGATCAATGGCGGTATATCGTATCAGATGCACAAGTTGTTACAGATAGACCGCCATTGATCACGTATCAGATGCACAAGATCAATGAACATGCTCTGGAAAACAAATAAAAAATAATGAAAGCAATGTAAAGCCGAGGGCAATCATCTCTGCGGGCACCATGTGTGCGTGTGTCGTCGCTGTGTGGTCTAAGTAAAATACGTGTTGTGATAGGATCTCGGAAAAGGATTCCTGCCGATTGGTTCTCGCAGGACCTGCTGTGAGTTCATACGTCTGTGAAAATTGCGATACAAAGCTGATGTCTACTGATCGAAGCTGGGATATTTAATTGTTTGCAAATGAGTGAGCCCTAGACCCTAGTGCTGCGGACTGTCCCGGTTGACCAGTACTGGGTCCCGCGGCAGGCGACCTTTCCAGTGGTCACGGTACCGGCGGGCTGAATCGCGTGGACCCCAGCCCGGCAGGGCCGTGCTCTCTGCCGTTTCGTTCACACTTCACATGACCCCGTACGGCGTTCGAACACGCTGGCGGGTTCGCCGAGAACCATTGACGTGGGTGCAGGTGTGTAGCTCGGTTACGTCAACAGTGTCATGACGACCGGCGGTGGCGAGCGCGGTCGCCGCGGAGCCGCCGCCAAGACGGTCGATGTTCTGCGTCCCGCCGGCGGACAGACAGACAGACGGGCGAGCAGGCAGGATGGTCAGTGCTCACGCTGCAGTAGCTGTGTCGGCACAGCGGTGGTGTCCGTCGCAGGAGCCCTGGTGACGTGTACACAGGACAGGTGGGCGACACGGAGGTCAGGAGCTGCAGAGGAGTGGTCCGACAAATCAGCCCCGGCTCCGGCGGGTCCTGCAGTGCCCCACTGATCTGAGCCGACCTGACCTGACCCCGCACTACAGAGAGTTCAGTGTTGGCTACAGAGTGTTCGTCAGATTATGCCGGTGCGTATTGTTCTTTGTCAGTGTGATGAGATTTTGGCATTTAATTTCGTGTGGTTGCCGATTCCATGCTAAGAGATGAAATGCAATTGATTTGTTCACTCCATTGGTAGAAACACAAATATTACGTTATTGGTAAACTTCATTCAGATGAAACCAGAAACACCACAAATGTGTGTACCTTATTAGTAGTGAACTCGGGTGAGTTAATGTTGTTAATGTTGTTAATGTTGTCCCACAACAGGAAGAGCCCAAATGCGTTTTTGGCATTAAGTCACCTGTTTCATTTCTATTACCGAGCCGAGCGCGAAGTGCACGCGAGGTCTTTTGTCAACTAGGGGAAGCTATACATATGAACGACCCGACCTGACCGTAGCCGTGGGTTTCACAGACCCACACCTATTTGTTAGGAACTGCGCGATGGATGCCTGCATGAACACTTGCACGTGACCTCTGGTAATCTCATCCGATGTGTAACCTGACCTCAGTTGATTACAGCTGACCACATGACCTGACTTCAGATGCCCACAGGTGAACTGTGATCTCACCTCAGCTGACCATATCTGACCCTGTGACCCCATCCGTCAGATAAACGACGTTCACTCGGCGCGTAACCACGTGGTGGTGACGCCCCACGGCCAGACGGTGCGCTCCACGGGCGGTGGCAGCAGCGGGCCGACAGACGTGGTGGACACCTCGGCGCCGCTCACCGGCCTCTCCAGCTCCCACTATCCGCCGGTGACCAAAGGCAGCATCGCCGGGTACACAGGTCAGTGGGGCAACGGGACATCTCTGAAGGGTACACCCCACCTGTGGCACGATCCACCCCAGAATCGCCACATACAAAGGTCAGTCGGACGTCTGAAGGGTTCACCCGGCCGTGAAGCGATCCGTCTCCGTCCGTCTCAGCGGCCGACCACCGGCTGTCGGCTGTCGTGACCGCTCGTCGGCTCGTGAGTCGTGACCGGGGCCTCAAGGAGTCGTGACCGGGCCTGCCCACTACCCAGTGAGAGTCGTGGCCCCAGCGGGAGTCCCGACCGGCGACCGATGAGCGCTGCCACCCGGCTGCCACCCGGCTGCCACCCAGCGGCCACCCGGCTGCCACCCGGCGGCCGGTTGGCTCTGACCAGGTTAAAGGGAGTGTGCCTACTCACATCGCTTATTTGGGGTTATTGACACTGGTCTATAGAACATAATTTTCTGAATTGACCTACGACTTCATTTCTCCAGATTCACCCTAGTTGCTGAGACATTCCAAAGACTTGCTGGGAACTTGCTGGGAGCAAAAAGTTATCGGGTAGACTCCAGAGGGCTTCCGCTACTAGAAGCACTGCAACTATCGATTAAACTCCTAGCATATTGTTAGCGCCGGCCAATAGCAATTCGACAAAACAGCTCGTGCGCGCTGATAGCAGCAGCCGAACAGAACCTGGACGGCCATCATGCTTTTCGACGATGGCCGTTTCGATGATAGCCGATGGCCATTTTTCGAGAAAGATATCAATTTAGAGCTACGAAACTTGCACATAATAAAGTTCACAGTGGCAAGAACATGCTGTGCAAAACTTGTCTCTCTATCTTGCATGATGTGACCGTAATTGTATTGTATTATGTGCGCCGTTTTACATAACATCACTATAGTGGCGATCGTTTTATAGATATCGAAACAAAAAATAAGCAAAAAACAATATAAGTGAAAATTCAACTAAAGGGGCTCCAGATGTGAATTTAATCACATCCAACAATCAAACCAATAGCTACTTACCGTGTGATAATTTTTTTGAAATTCCAAAACAGTAGGCACACTCCCTTTAATTGGCTGCGGTCGAGGGTAGGCACGAATGTCAGCCGAGCCGGTCAGGCAATAATTAGCAGGCGATGCAGCGGCTCGGTCAGCCGGGGAAATGAGGCTGATGAGATTCACGTTAACGTGATGGCTACTGCATAGATGCAGGGAAGTGAACTTTCCACTGGAAAGTATGTTTCACGAATTCGAACTTTCCGGACAGGGAACTTGGCTCGCTGATTCGTGCATGACAATGATCGAAAACAGCAGTGAAATGCATTTTTTTTTCGTTGCATTCGTGAACACGCCACGAACTTAAAAATAACTGAGCAGCTCGCCTTCAGTCAGCAATACCATAGCTGGCGACTGCGTTTCGGTCGTAACGTTTCAGCCGGGAATCGGGCCTCTACAGCGACACTAAACCTTGGCCGTGTCGAGCCCTTGCCGCGGCGGTTCACTCATCACGTATGCGCAGGCACACGCCAGTGTTTGGCTGTGAAGAGACGGGGCGCCGTCCCCACTGGCAGCGCACCGCCACCGCACGGTACACGGCGGGTAGGCGGCGGCCGGGCACGGCAAATACAGACATGACGTCATACACGGCGTAAAAACCGTGAGCGGCCGCCATCTTGGTTAGGTCAGTGGACTGTGTTGGTGATGACAAGCAGCTGTGACGGCAGATTTTGAGGAGAGGTTTACGGAAACAGTTGTTTTGAGTGCAGTGTTCTCCATACGCTCGCCAAGATGTGATCTGCAAAGGTGCCTTACGAAAGGCTGAAGGTTGACGCCTAAATGATATTCAGTGCATTTTACACATTGTATTCTCCTTTGTTTCCATTGACGTTGGCAGGCTGAGGTTATGTGATATGATGTTTTTGGGTGCCCAGTGACGAAAATATCACAATGATGGCAATCACTGCGTCGTGCATCACTTGTTGTCAGCAGCTTGTCAGCAGACAACAGCCATAAATCGTGGTTACTAATAACCAAATAACTTTCAATAATTGTGTTTTTATTTGGCATAACACAATGTCTTAAGCATATACTGCTACCAATTAGTCGGTGCATGGCAGGTACCTACAGCAGTGCATGTGGCTTGAATTAGCCAGATTACGTAAGCCAATTGCTAGCACTGAGTAATTTATAGCGTGGTATCTTACGGTATAATGTTACAAGTTTCACGTTCTTGACCACGATGGCGAGTGCTGTTTTTGCCTTCACCATTCAACATCAACAATCGATTAAAGGAAATAGTTCACCTTCAACATTAGTTTTAAACTGAGGTAGCAGTTTTGTAGCCCGTGTTGGGAAACCCCTATCTGCAAGTTTTCTTGACTGAAAAGACTCTCCAGCCGAATATATTTAATTGTTTGGCGAAGGAATGCGGTGCTGGCGAAAGAATGTTGCACTGGTTCTAGCCCGGACAGAGGCTATACCATCAGCCAATTAGCTTGCAGCTAGTGCTAGCAAGCGAACCGCCGGCTGCCGGTTGGCACATCTCCAATGCGAGTCTATCCTTACGCGACTACTTTCGAATCTGATTGGCTGAACCATTTTTTACATTCGCGTGACGTCAGGACTCTGAATCAGAGAGTATGCATATAGTTTTGATAAACAATAAAAATGTACGGCCTTCTGTCCTGAATCGGCGCCACATAAGGCCATTTTTGACAATATAAAAATAAATTGTATTACAAATGTAATCAAATCGTTTTTGGTAAAAAAAATCCAAGGTGAACTATTTCCTTGAAGTGAATAATACAATTTTGCTTGGTAATTAATCTAATCAGCATATAACATGCAGGCACATGCTGAATGTGCACCCGGGCAATATTGCAGAAGCCAACGTTTATATCACCCGAGTGAAATAAAAATAGCAATATATAATATCAGTAATATAAATAAATAAAAATAAAATAGTAATATAAGGTGATCGGCTAAGACACAATATACATACATTACTTAAAAGGCAGCAGATAAGGGCCAAGCTGCACGGCCGGTTGTCACCCGATCAGGGCGAAAAAGTCACGTCAGGGAAGGTCACGGCTCGTAGTTGGTGCTGTTACCAGCGTGTGTAAGAATAACACGCGTTAGTCCGGGTTCTCTTGCGTGATACATTTCCGCATCGTCTTTAATGCTGTTTTTCGAAATTACTCCATAGAATAATTATTTGACGGTAGATCTTCCATCTGCCGTTTATGACGATGATACAAACCTTACTGATCACTATTTAATGTATCATTCAGCGTTCTAGCGAACCATTTGTCTGCATATATTGTATCAATGATTACAAATGCACTGAATAGGCTTCTGCTATTCCTCTTATTAGCATCGTGCATAAATGAAATGAGAAAGATCGAAGCTGCAGACGTTCGTCCTGGGTTATAATCAAGCCGCTGACTTGTAGTGGTTCGTTTCCCGTTGCAACCTTGTAAAAGGAAGTCACAGAGTGTCTTTTTGCTACTCTAACGACAATGTATTCTCCGGAAGTTGATAGTATTTGCCCATTAATGGGCGGCTTGATTTGCCATGCCATATTCTTATTGGTCAGAAGATCAATACGAGACCGGCACAGATTCCAGTTCCCACACATCACACACATCACTAATGCAGCGAGACTGCGTTCAATGAGCAAGTCACATGCAAATATCATCATAAAAACATAGTAAACCACTTCGATGTATTTCCCGATTAACCCTCGTCCTACGGGGACCTTTTTCACCTCCGCCCTACGGGGGTCCTAAAAAGACCCCATGTTAACTTCCAAACCAAGCAGCATAGAGCAATACGGTAAGAACCAGCATGTTGCCTGTCATGTTTGGAATCTAACATTATGCGATTTTGAGGTTTCAGGTCTACGGGTGACCTTCTAGATCAAGTGAATGATCTAAGATCGACCACGTCCAAAAATAGTGATTGTACAGGGCGCTTAGTATAACTTCCAAACGGAGAGAGATAGAGAGACACCGTAAAAAGTAGCGTGATGCATGTCATAAGGAAAATCCAAAGGCATCCCATTTTGAGCATTTAGGTCAACTGGTGACCTTTGGGGCCAGGTCAATGTCACTTTGGGTTCGGACATGACCTTGACGAAGAGATCATAGGTCACGATCCAAAAGTCGTATACAGTTAAAATTGTTATAGGACACGTATAATGGTTGTAAACTCAGCTAAGACAAATTTCAGTACGATGCGCCGCATGTGTAAAAAGTTGTTCAATAACAACCTTAGGGGAGGCCGTTTTAGGATACCCCCCGTAGGGCGAGGGTTAAGGATCACAAATACAATGGATCCCTCAACAAATTATTGAAACGTATCCAGGCCGTCAGTGGCTTCGGGAACCACATTCTAAGGATCGGATCCCAGGGTCCATTCTTGGGATCCACGCATACGTCTGGCTACATAATTGTTAGCATGGTGTGCGTCGTGGAGTCTTATAAGGTCGCCACAATACGTACGCATCCGCCCACTTAAGTTCGCTTCTTTAGCTCTTACGTTCATCAAGCTGTATATGGCAAAAATAATCTCCACAATCCACAGCAAAGCATTTTCCGAAAAAATCCAACAAAATCCAGCATTTGTAACATATGAAAGGTAAGCTAGAACATGGGCCGGTGCGGCAACGCAGGCGGACTCAGTAAACACTAATGGCTGGCGAGACGCTGATTGTCAGCGACTCTGACGTCACAGGTGCTGCTGACGTCACGGTGGTGTAACAGCACCGACTGGTTCGTACATAGACTTTCCGGACTGTGCACCGCCTGTTCAATGAACTCTCCGTTTGCTGCATGAGGATATTGCAGTTTGCGGGCAGTTTGCTGAGCAAACTGTGACAAATATTGCCGGTGTTTAAATACGTGTGCACTAGTAAGATATAGTGCAGTCAAATATTACCGGTGTTTAAATACGTGTGCACCAGTAAGATATAGTGCAGTATTCTCGGCGTTCGAAGCCCTACACTTTTGAGCTTACTTAAGTAATTGTAAGTTGTATTATGGAATGGCACTTGGTAGTGTGCACACCGCGCAGTTATTCGGCACGATAGTTCAGGGGAACATGGCGACATGGTCCGACATGTTCGACGTGTCCGCCCCTGTAGCTCAGTGGGAGAGCGCTGGACTTCTGACCTTCTCCCGGTAGTGGCAGCCCGGGTTCGAGTCGCTTCGGCGCTCGCTATTTGCTCCTGACTGGGATGGCCTGCGGCCGGTGGCAGCGGTCGCACTCAAGGTCAGGTGACGTCAGTGAGCAGGGCGGACCGTGTCCAGGTATTTCGGGCACGTAAAACTTTCGTCTCTAAATTCTGTAGGCCAACAGGAATTGCGCGATCGGGTGGTGAGGTTCAGTGGCGGATCTACGGTTGGGCAAAATGGGCAATTGCCCCCCTCCCAAACGAAAAATCGGTAGGCAAACGTATCTTTTTGCCCCCTCCAAAAAAACCCGAAAAATCCCGACTTGAAAATCACGAAACATCTTGAATCTGAGTAAAATGGTTATTTGTATTTTAAACAAAATCATTTTCAGACAATACATACTGATATGTTCATGTCTATCAGCTCTCTTGTTTCAGTGAAGTATTTTATTTTGATTCATGTTATCTGGGCCGTAGATTCACATGTAATTGTCAGCTCCGTCCGTCAAACGGTTTTCGAGTTTGGCAATTTTGTTGTCGTGCAAAACTCTTATTTTCAGAGGGCAATATCTCCCATCTAAATCATGCGAGTCATATAAGCCTATATGTCATCAGAATCGTCAGGAACATTATATTACTGTGATACAATTTTCGAAACCACGCAAATTTGGCCATTTTTACATGTGATCTTAGAACTCAGATCACGTAATTTTATAATGTGGCCTTTTAAAATGCGAATTTTTGTATTGCCAGAATCGACTTCGATACATTGGCCTTCGATTGTAAGAAAATTGGACCTAGGTTTTTCCTCTAAATATTTTTATTTTCATTGGAAAAATCATGATCACCAGCACGTCTTTGGTAATAACTTTGCACACAATTGTGCTAGAGAGCTTAACTCAACGGCATTATATGTGTCTCGTTGAGCTGCATTCAATGATGCATAGCATGACTCCAGCAGGTTACTCCGTGACCTTGAGCTTGATTTCCCAAATGACCTAGCTTGATTATACAATAGATAATCTGCCTGAATTTTCACTTTATTTGGCAAAGTTGATCATTTTTGATCTCTGGAAAACGCTTTTAGCTATTGTTATAACATTCTCAGTCTGGCAAATGGATGATAACATTTGTCTTGAGTACCCACAGACGCCTCTATCGGCAAAATATTGAATGTCATCACGTGATCTTGATCACTGAGCGGAATAGGTTGTCACTTGATTCAAAAGGTCTGCGCCCTCCTATTTCACCTATGAAAAATCACGAATTTTAACTGAGAACATAACGAAATCACGTGACTTGACCTGAGGTCACATGCTCAAATTTCGAGACTTTTCCATCCGAGTTCTCAAAAAAAGATTACATTAAATTAATTTGTGGTTAATGGCTATTCTGATGATACATAGGTTTATACACAGATAACAGCAGACCTGGATTTTACACGAAATATTCGGCCTCTTATTTTAAGCACGGCAGTGAACAACGGTGCTGGACTCGCATTTTCACGAGCCGAGACATAAAAGTATATCAGCTTAACCAGCGCCGTGCCGGGGGGCGTTTAGACCCCCTAAGGTTTTTCGAGAATAGCGAAAAACGGCGGCGCGCAGCGCCGCCGTTTTTTTGCACAGCTGTTCCGGCATCAATTGCGCACATTATGTAACAAAATACCTCCGGTCATCTCAGGTCAGGTCACCAGACCAGGTCACGTGACCCACCTCCAAAAAAAAATCCGGTCGCACCACAGCCACAGTTTTTGGCCGATCGATTTCGTACTTACAGGATTTAATAAGAGCAATAGTACCTACAATACTTTTATCTTGGATTTTTTTTTAAAATATCGGTGACCTAAGGTCGGGTCAATTTCGTGACCTCCCCATTATAAGTCAATTGGGAAATAATCAAATGCTTCCTTTTCTGAGGATACGAATTATATCAGCCCAATTCCTTCTGGATCATGTCATCATAGACAATTCTTGAAGTTCCAGGTTCAATTTTTGTTCAATGACCCCTAGAGGGTCAGATGAGGTCACTCGAGGTAACCAACACTTTTTTTTGCCAATAACTCTCGACAAAATCAAGATAGAGAAGTGAAACTGGCACCAATGTGTTTGTCTCGTCGAGGCACGTTTCCCAATGTGAAACATGACCTAATTGGGTTACCATTTGACCTTGACCTGAGGTGAATTTTGAGGTTGACCTAACCTGGTTATCATGCATATGATACGAAGTGCCTTGACGAGACAAACACCATGGCGTCAACATTATTTCCCTATGTTTGTTAGGTAAAAAAGATATTTGTGAAAACTGTTTTGCTAAAAAATAGCCTGTTTGACATTTTATGAGCTCTGGAGCCTAAACTATTCACCTGTGCTCAAATCTGAGGACACGTATATTTCAATTTTCAATAGCTTTCCATTACTTTTTCCGTTTGTTCCTAGCTATCACAATTCCTGTGATATCTGGGAACTTCTGGAGCGAAGTCCTAAAACTTTAAAATCTGACCCTTGATGACCTCTGGTGACCACAATATTGACCTGATAAAAATGTCCAGAAATAGTTTCAAAATGCATTCTGACGGGCTTTCGAACAGTGTCTTTGGTTTTTGTCTACGTCCCATGCAGGCTGAGTTAGAAGGGGAGGGGGCGTCGAAACGCCCCCCCCCCTCCGGGCACGGCGAAGGTAGCACCGAGCACCGGCACGGCGCGGGTTAAAGGAAATAGTTCACCTTCAACATTAGTTTTAAACTGAGATAACAGTTTTGTAGCCCGTGTTGGGAAACCCCGATCTGCAAGTTTTCTTGACTGAAAAGACTCCAGCCGAATATATTTGATCTTTTGGCGAAGAAATGCTGTGCTGACGAAAGAATGTGGTGCTGGATCTAGCCCGGGCAGAGGCTATACCATCAGCCAATCAGCTTACAGCTGGTTCTAGCAAGTGAACCGCCGGCCACCGGTTAGCACATCTCTAATGCGAGTCTATCCTTAACCCTCGCCCTACGGGGGGGGGGGGGGGGGCTGACAGGCCCCCCTGAGGTTTTTCTTGAATAACTTTTGACACATGAAGTTCAACTTGCTGAAACTTTTGGTAGTTAAGTTTACAACAATTATACGTAGGCTGTAAAAATGCATTTGAAATTGGTCAAGAAGTTTGGGAGATAATAATGTTTTGATGACGTCATGTTGGTAAAAAATGATTCATATTGGAAAAATCGTAGAAAACAGAGTTTTAAAGCAAATTGCAAACGCAATTCACCAAAGATGCAAAATATTATTCTCTTTAAAATGGTGATCTTTGATTTGCAAAATTTTGGGTTTTTAATTCTAAAAAAAAACAGATTTTTTTGGGAAAAATCCGCAGAAAATCAAAATTTTCAAAGATATTAGAAAAACCGGAATATGTGTGAGAGAACTGAGTATGGGCAATACCCATACACAATTTCAAAGCAATATCTTCATTTTTGACTTAGTGATGGCTTCCTAAGTGTAAGAAACTGATGACGTCATTTTTTAAATAACTTTTTTTGACATTTTTGGACAAGATACGAACAAATATTTACCTTTTTGTATTTCTGAGCCAAAACTGGTATAGGAACATGCCTTTTTATTTACATTTATCAATTTCTAATTTTGAGGTTTTCTGAAGAGCAAAATCGCTGTTGAAAATCGCTCAAAATCGCTCAGTTAAAAAACCTGGTAAATCCGAGGTCATTCACTTGACCTGGAAGGTCACCCGTTGACCTGAAACCTAAAAATCGCATACTGTTAGATTCCTCTCATGACAGACAACATGTTGGTTCTTACCGCATTGCTCTAAGCTGCTTGGTTTGGAAGTTAACAGGGGGGGGGGGTCTGTCAGCCCCCGTAGGGCGAAGGGGAAAAAGCTCCCGTAGGGCGAGGGTTAAGCGACTACTTTCGAATCTGATTGGCTGAACCATTTTTTTTAATTCGCGTGACTTCAGGACTCTGACTCAGAGAGTATGCATATAGTTTTTAGAAACAATAATAATTTTCGGCCCTTATTTTAATTACGGTCCTGAATCGGCACGATATAAGGCCATTTTTGACAATATAAAAATAAATTGTATTAAAAAATGTAATCAAATCGTGTTTGGGAAACATTTTCCAAGGTGAACTATTTCCTTTAGCAGCTCCGTTTCAAATTCCGGCTCTAAAATAAGAGTCCGAAAATTTCGTGTAAAATCCAGGCCTCCTCTTATCTGTGGTTTATATAATTCGAATTATGTATATGGGAGATAACGCCCGAAGAAAATTAAAGCTTTGGGCGACATTAAAGAGATGCCGGAGGCTATAACTCGAAAACCGTTTGACGGAAGGGGCTTACAATTTTACAGCGTGAATCTACGGCCCAGATGACCCCCGACATCTAGTTCAATCGAAATACGAGAAGTAGAATGTTATGGTTTGGTCGATCTGACGTGGGCTGCCCCGGTGGCCTCTGGTCACGTGACCTTGAGGTCACAGAGCGACTACAAGGCTGATGTTATATATAATTGAAAGCAGGTCGACGAGATAAGCTTAATGCCGTTTATTTGAGCTCTCCAGCTCATCTATGTGCAAAGTTATTACCAAAGACGTGCTGTGCTGGTGACCATGTTTTTTCTCAAAATACACAAATATAAATACAATATTTAGAGAAAAAACTATCACAATTTTTTAAACATCGAAGGCTTATGTATAAATGTCGATTCTGGCATGTACAAAATTCCTAATTTTAAATGGCCACATTATAAAATCATGTGACCTGAGAACCTGAGATCACGCGTTGAAATTCGAAAATTTTATAATTTTCCAAAAATGATTATATCATAATAACATATTGTTACTGATAATTCTGATGATGTATAGCATTATATCACTTGCATGATTTAGATGGGAGATATTGCCTGCTGAAAATTAGAGTTTTGCTTCACATTACAAAGTTGCCCGAGGCTGTAACTCGAAAACCATTTGACGGACGGGGCTGTAAAGTTCACAGCGTGAATCTACAGCCCAGATAACCCTACCACGTAGTGTTATCGAAATATGAGATGTAGGGTGTTATTTCGAGGTATTTTGGTCGATCTGTCTTGGAATGCCCTAATTCCCCCCCCCCCTCCTCCAACGAAAAATCGGTAGGCAAACGCATGTTTTTGCCCCCGTCCCCAAACCGTTCCGGGAGGTTGTATTTTTTTGCTCCCAGAAGGCGTGATTTACCCCTCTCCCCCGCTCAACAACTCTTTCGTGCTGACGACCCGACACCCCCGCTCAACGACTTCCCGCGCTGACGTCCCGACGCCGCCACCCCCCCCCCCCCCCCCCCGCTCAACGAATTTTTACGCTGACGACCCGACGCCACCCCCCCCCCCCCCGTCAACAATTTTTAAACTGAACGAAATTTTTGCCCCCCCCAAACTTGAAACCTAGATCCGCCACTGGTGAGGTCAGGACCTGTGCAAAAAACTATGCTTAGCGCGGGGACTGACCTCGGAAATCCATCCATTCCAAACATTCGGACTAAATAATAATTAAAAAAAATGTCCATCTTCTTCAGAAGTCTCACCCTTGCTGCTGTCACAGCCGCCGCCGTCTTCGCCGAGTCAGCACTTCTGTCCACAAAACACATCAGTACAGATATTCCGCGTCAAAACTACGAGTTTCTCCCGTGCAGTGGCTATCTGCGACTGTTGTGCTAAGGGCTGACAGCATTCCGCAGCTCTGCTGCCGCCCAACGTTAACGGCTTATACGCTGGTTCTCGATCCGACCAACCGAATTTTAAAGTAAATAACGTGTTCAGCGATTGGCCCATAATCTGCACTACTGTATGCTTGCCAATGCAACAATGCACTCGAACGGCAGCCGGCACGGTCGAAGGCCCATTAGTGAAATGGCCTGTCGGCCTGCTGCAAGCCACTCGCTGTGTTGGTAGCAACGGAACAATTACGCATTGACATTCTTCAGAGCTTGAGCATGGACAACGAACGAACTTTGTAGAGGTTCATCATCCAGTATTTACTTCGAAATGTCAAAATACGAATAAGAGAATGGTGGATCATCTGATGGGAGCAGTTATATCCAGTGACGTTTGAGGAATATTAAAAAAGCAGAATTTTACAGGTAAATGATATTAAGGTTGGTTTAGGTTTTGTACCTTTTTGTGTTTTATGGTAATGTATCTCAAATACAGGTAAGAACATATAATTACATTTTACTGAATCACTGTGATCATTTACTCATGTGTGTATCAATAATTATTGTTTTCCTTCGTTTTGGATGTTTTCAGAATAAAATGCTGTTATTTGCAAGCATAAACAATTATACTTAGCAACTTAGCATAAACTAAGTAGAAATAATTGCTTACACCATACATAGTGGAGTCACTGGAGAGTGTATCATTAATTATTTTATCTCATATTTTTATATTTGTATTATGAATTTAGTTCCAATGTTTTGATAGGATGGATTTCCGAGATCAGGAACCACGCTAAGCCAAGCTTGTTGCGCAGGCCCTGATCCCACCTTCCGATCGGGCAATTCCAGTCACCGGCAGAATTTGAGACGAGAGTTTAACGTTCCCTAACGACTGAGGGCGTTCCCTAACGACTGAGGGCGGTCCGCCCGCTCGCTGACTTCATCTGACCTTGAACGCGGAATATATCTGCATATATTGATTAACTACAGACAAACAGAAAGGGCGGAGAAGGCCCGGTGCGCCTGATTAGATTGACATGCCGACCCGTCACACCCAGCAGATTTCATCACGAGCTGTCACATACGGCGTCGGTCAGTCGGATGGTTACACTTTCTCTGACAGCCCGACCCTCTCTGAAGGTTTTATCCCGGGCCGGCACCACGAGCTGGGCCTGAACTACGGGAGCGCCTCCAGCGAGACCCGACCCTCTCTGAAGGTTTTATCCCGGGCCGGCACCACGAGCTGGGCCTGAACTACGGGAGCGCCTCCAGCGAGACCCGACCCTCTCTGAAGGTTTTATCCCGGGCCGGCACCACGAGGTGGGCCTGAACTACGGGAGCGCCTCCAGCGAGACCCGACCCTCTCTGAAGGTTTTATCCCGGGCCGGCACCACGAGCTGGGCCTGAACTACCGGAGCGCCTCCAGCGAGACCCCGACCCTCTCTGAAGGTTTTATCCCGGGCCGGCACCACGAGCTGGGCCTGAACTACCGGAGCGCCTCCAGCGAGACCCCGACCCTCTCTGAAGGTTTTATCCCGGGCCGGCACCACGAGGTGGGCCTGAACTACGGGAGCGCCTCCAGTGACACCCGTCCCCCTCTCTACAGGTTTTATCCCGGGACGGCACCACGAGGTGGGCCTGAACTACCGGAGCGCCTCCAGCGGCTACTACACGGAGCTGGAGCGTCAGTCCCAGAGTCGCCAGCAGGTTCGAGACCAGAGGATGGCCGTGGAGAGCACGGGAGGCGGCAACGACGGCATCAACGACGGCAACACCGTGTCGGCACCGGCACCGGCGGCACCTGCTACAGCGCCGGCGGCTGCCAGCGACGCCGGACTCATAGACAACAAGTACAGCCGCTACGCCACTCAAAAGTCCAGTACGTACTAGCCCTACACGTACCAGTTATATATAGTGCCTTGGTACCGGCAGCACATGGAGAAATAGTTCTCCTCGGCTGTGTTCTGCGATGTAAATGACAGGAAACCGAATACTCTTAAAGGGAATGTTTCACCTTTCTGAAAGTTGTCAAATATACGCTAGTTGTAGTAGAAAGTATGAAGTAAGTGCTGCTGAAAACGATGGTGATATTTTGTTTTCACTCAAAAAGTCACTTAACTTTATATAAATTAAGTTTTTAGATTTGGGCGAATGACGTCATTATTGAGCTATAGACCGCCGCTGATTGGCTGACAAAGTAAGATTGGCTGAATAGGTGGCTGTCAGCCAATCAGCGGCTGCACCAGCCTGGAGTCATTTTGCAAATGGTAAATTAAATTGCTTAAAAACGGTTAAGTTTTGGGAAAAATGACCTTAGTAATTTAGACATTTCAATAACGGCCCAAGACTATCTCAGTTTAAAGCTAATACATAGGTGAAACATTCCCTTTAAGTGATTAAACTGAAATTTAGTATAATTTAATTCAATCTGAATCCAAAATGTATTTATATTCATAAAACATCCCATTTAACCAGAGATCCATTGCGATTGAGAAATCGATATCTGACTACATCCTACAGTAGGTACATCAATCGGGGATTCGGGTAATATCATCCACTGCAATGTATGCCTTTATTTATATTCATTCATATTGCAGCGAGCAGAGAGTGGCGTATGTCCTTTGCACGATGCAAAGATTCCATGTGGCGAAACAGTTATATCAAACTGTCATAGTACTAAGTGTTTATGCATAGCTAAGAGCTAGTGGCGGATCTACGGTTGGGCAAAATGGGCTATTGCCCCCCCTCCCCAAAACAAAAATCGGTAGGCAAACGTATGTTTTTGCCCCCCCCCCCCAAAAAAAAAGAGCCGAACAATCCCGACTTGAAAATCCCGAAACATCTTGAATCTGAGTAAAATGGTTATTTGTATTTAAAAAAAAAATCATTTTCAGACAATATATACTGAAATGTTTCATGTCTAGCAGCTCTATTGTTGCAGTGAAGCATTTTATTTTGATCCATGTTATCTGGGCCGTAGATTCACATGCAATTGTCAGCTCCGTCCGTCAAACTGTTTTCGAATTACAGCCTTGGGCAATTTGTTGGCATGCAAAACTCTGATTTTCAGAGGGCAATATTTCCCATATAAATCATGCGAGTCATATAAACCTATATATCATCAGAATCGTCAGGAACAATATATTAATGTGATCAAAATCATTTTTCGAAACTACGAAAATTTGGGAATTTTTACATGTGATCTAGACCTCAGATCACGTGATTTTATAATGTGGCCATTTCAAATGCTGATTTTTTTCTTGCCAGAATCGCTTCGTTACATTGGCTTTCGATGGTAAGAAAATTGGACATAGGTTTTTCCTCTAAATATTTTATTTGTATTTTTTATTTGGAAAAATAATGATCACCAGCACGTCTTTGGTAATCACTTGCACACAATTGTGCTAGAGAGCTCAACTCAACGGCCTTATATGTGTCTCGTTGAGCTGCATTCAATGATGCATAGCATGACCCCAGCAGGTCACTCCGTGGACCGTGACCTTGAGGTTGATTTCCTAAATGACCTGGCTTGATTATACAATATATAATTTGCTGGAATTTTCGATTTATTTTGCAATATTGAACATTTGTTATCTCTGGAAACACTTTTAGCTAGTTTTATAACACTCAGTCTGGAAATAGAGATTATAAATGTGATGTCTTGAGAGGACCCACAGACGCCTCTATCGGCGAAATATTGAATTATGTCATCACGTGATCTTGATCACTGAGCGGAATAGGTTGTCATGTGATTCAAAGGGCCTGCACCCTCCTATTCCACCTAAGACAAATGACGAAATTTAACGGAGAACATAACGAAATCACGTGACCTGACCTGAGGTCATATGCCAAAATTTCGACACTTTTCCATTCGAGTTCTCAAAAAAAGATTACATTAAGTTAATTTGTGGTTAATGGCTATTCTGATGACACATAGGTTTATACACATATAACAGGAGACCTGGATTTTACACGTAATATTCGGCCTCTTATTTTAAGCACAGCAGTGAACGACGGTGCTGGACTCGCATTTTCACGAGCCGAGACATAGAAGTGTAGCAGCTTAACAGCTCCGTTTCAGATTTCGGCTCTAAAATAAGAGGCCGAAAATTTCGTGTCAAATCCAGGTCTGTTATCTGTGGTTTATATAATTCGAATTATGTATATGGGAGATATTTCCCGAAGAAAATTAAAGCTTTAGGCGACATTAACCCGCGCCGTGCGGGGGGGGGGGGGTGTTTAGACACCCCTCAGGTTTTAGAAAATAGCGGGAAAACGGCGGCGCTGCTTGGCACAGCTGTTCGGCCATCAATTGTCCACATTATGTTAAAAAAATCCTCGGGTCATCTCAGGTCAGGTCACCAGACCAGGTCACCTGACCCTACCTCCAAACAAACTTGTGGTCGTAACACAGTCACAGTTTTTGAATGATCAGTTTAACACTTACAGGATTTCATAAGGCCATATATATCTACAATTCGTATATCTTGGATTTTTTATATCAGCGACTTAAAGTCGGGTCAATTTCGTGACCTCCCCATTATAAGTCAATGGGAAATATTCAAATGCTTCCTATTCCAAGGATACGCAAGATATCAGTCTAATTCCTTCTGGATCATGTTATTATAGGCCATTCTTGATGAACTAGGTGCCATTTTTTGTTCAGTGACCCCTACAGGGTCAGCCGAGGTCATCTGAGGTCACCAACCTTTTGTTATATTGTAGCACCCTGACGAAGGGTGTTACAATATACCCAAAAGCTCCGCTTTTAATATGTTTATTGTTGAGTAAGTCCTCTTTCTATTTAATCTTCATCTGAGATCTCTACGTGCTTTGACCCTTCAGGTCTCACCAGGGACTCTTCTGACCTTCTAAGAAGCCCCTCTTGTGTGTCAAGGGGCCCATTCGGCCTGTTCAGAGGTCCTTCCGACCTGGCCAGGGACTGCGCTGGCTGCTTTGTCGCCCTGCCGTCATGCTCAGGGGCAGGGGCGGCGGATTGCGGAGCGCAAGGTACCCAAAATCCCCCCCCCCCAGTTGAAAATCCTGGAGAGGGGGAAGGGTCATTTTGCCCCCCAGAATGAGCAGGCTAAAATCTGGGGGGGGGGGAATTACCCTTATGCCCCCAGGATTTTCGACTGGGGGCATTTTGGGTACCCTGCTCCCCGCAATCCGCCGCCTGTGTTGAGGGGCCCCTCCGACCTGCTCAGGGGCCCCTCCAGTCTGGCTAGGAACTCATCCGGCATGTTCAAGGAGCCTTCTGACCGGCCCAGGGACCCTTTCGGTCTAGCCAGGGGCCACTCTGACTTGCCCAGGAGCCCCTCCGATCTGCCCAGCGACTCTTCTGGTCGGTCTGCGCTGGCCTCTTTGTCGCCCTGCCGACATGCTCAAGAGGCCCTCTAACCTGCCCTAGGGCCCCTACATGCTGGCCAGGGGCCAATTCGGCATGTTCAGGGTCCCTTTTTACACGCCCAGGGGTCCTTTCGGTCTGGTCAGGGGCCCCTCCGATCTGCACAGGGGCCTTTTTAACTTTCCAGGGGCCCTCTGGTCTCTCCAGGGGCCCCCTAGCATCATAAGGGGCCCTTACGACCTGGCAAGGAACTGCGCTGGCTGCTTTGTCGACTTGCGACATGCTCCGAGGGCCCTCCGACCTGCCCTGGGGCCCCTCCGTGCTGACTAGGGGCCCATTCGGCATGTTCAGGGGCCCTCCTAACCCACCTAGGGGCCCTTTTGGTCTGGTCAGGGCCCTTCTGACCTGCACAGGGGCTCTTTTAACTTCCCAGTGGCCCTCTGGTCTGTCCAGGGGCCTTCCAACCTGATCAGGGGCCCTTATGACCTGGCAAGGGACTGCGCTGGCCGCTTTGTCGCCCTACCGACATGCTCAGGCGTCCGCGCCGCCCCCTGGCTACGTGCCTGCTGGTGACCATTATTTTTCCAAATACAAAAATATAAATAAATATTTAGAGAGAAAAAAAACTATCACCAATTTCTTAAACATCGAAGGCTTATGTATAGATGTCGATTCTGGCATGGAAAAAATTCCGAATTTAAATGGCCACATTATAAAATCATGTGATTTGTCCTGAGATCACGCGTTGAAATTGCAAAATTTCGAATTTTCCCAAAATGATTACATCATAATAATCTATTGTTACTGATAATTCTGATGATATATAGCAATATATGACTCGTATGACTTAGATGGGAGATATTGCCCGCTGAAAATTAGAGTTGCTTGACATTACAAAGTTGCCCGAGGCTGTAACTCAAAAACCATTTGACGGACGGGACTGAAAAGTTCACAGCGTGAATCTGCAGCCCAGATAACCCCCGACACGTAGTTTTATCGAAATATGAGATGTAGGGTGTTATTTCGAGATATTTTGGTCGATCTGTTTTGGAATGACCCAATTGCTCCCCCTCCTCTTCCAACGAAAGATCGGTAGGCAAACGCGTGTTTTTACCCCTGCCCCCAAACTGTTCCGGGTGGTTGTGATTTTTTCTCCGGGAAGCCGTGATTTACCCCTCCCCCGCTCAACCAACGACTCTGTTGCGCTGACGACCCGACGCCATCCCCCCCCCCACACTCAACGAATCTTTGCGCTGACGACCCGACGCCATCCCCCCCCCCGGTCAACAACTTTTCGAACGAAATTTTTGCCCCCCCCAAACTCGAAACCTAGATCCGCCACTGCTAAGAGCCAAATGGAACCCTGTGTCTTGCGCTGCCTTGGATGTTTCCTTAGTATCGACCTGGCCGGCTCAAATGGCTCTGCCAGGGACTATGGTATAGTATGAATGTCAGGACATTAAATCACAAGGTCCAGTCATGATACTAATGCAGGACTGAGTTTCACCTGCAATGCCTGCCAGTCCGTCATCGGATCCAGGAAATCCGCCAGTCGGATACGGAGCCAGGAAATCCGCCAATCGGATACGGAGCCAGGAAATCCGCCAGTCGGATACGGAGCCAGGAAATCCGCCATTTGGATACGGAGCCAGGAAATCCGCCAATCGGATACGGAGCCAGGAAATCCGCCAGTCGGATACGGAGCCAGGAAATCCGCCAATCGGATACGGAGCCAGGAAATCCGCCAGTCGGATACGGAGCCAGGAAATCCGCCATTCGGATACGGAGCCAGGAAATCCGCCAATCGGATACGGAGCCAGGAAATCCGCCAGTCGGATACGGAGCCAGGAAATCCGCCATTTGGATACGGAGCCAGGAAATCCGCCAATCGGATACGGAGGCAGGAAATCCGCCAGTCGGATACGGAGCCAGGAAATCCGCCAATCGGATACGGAGCCAGGAAATCCGCCATTCGGATACGGAGCCAGGAAATCCGCCAGTCGGATACGGAGCCAGGAAATCCGCCAATCGGATACGGAGCCAGGAAATCCGCCAGTCGGATACGGAGCCAGGAAATCCGCCAATCGGATACGGAGCCAGGAAATCCGCCATTCGGATACGGAGCCAGGAAATCCGCCAGTCGGATACGGAGCCAGGAAATCCGCCATTCGGATACGGAGCCAGGAAATCCACCAGTCGGATACGGAGCCAGGAAATCCGCCAGTCGGATACGGAGCCAGGAAATCCGCCAGTCGGATACGGAGCCAGGAAATCCGCCATTCGGATACGGAGCCAGGAAATCCGCCATTCGGATACGGAGCCAGGAAATCCGCCAGTCGGATACGGAGCTAGGAAATCCGCCAGTCGGATACGGAGCCAGGAGATCCGTCAGTCGGATACGGAGCCAGGAAATCCGCCAGTCCAAACCAGAGGTCTTCTAAATAAGATAACGAGAGATTTCTTCCCCAAATCGGCTCCCAATACCGTCCAATGAAGAGGCCGTCGACCGTGTTGTAGCGTATCATAACTTGCCACTCTACCCATCGCATCAGACCAGTGCAGCGGCCAGTCCGTCCCAGTGGCCCACCGTGAAGTGCCGTACCTCCGTCTCGGTTTCCTGTCAGCTGTGTTAGTTTACCAGCCGGTGTGTCACGACACATCACTCCTCGTGACATGTCACTCCGGCCCGTGACATGTCACTCCGGCCCGTGACATGTCACTCCGACCCGCCGGTCAGCCCGGCCCGCGACATGTCACTCCGGCCCGCCGGTCACTCCGGCCCGTGACATGTCACTCCGGCCCGTGACATGTCACTCCGACCCGCCGGCCAGCCCGGCCCGCGACATGTCACTCCGGCCCGCCGGTCACTCCGGCCCGTGACATGTCACTCCGGCCCGTGACATGTCACTCCGGCCCGTGACATGTCACTCCGACCCGCCGGTCCGCCCGGCCCGCGACATGTCACTCCGGCCCGCCGGTCAGCCCGGCCCGCTCTGTCTCGCACTGCAGCGGCTCTGCGCAGTGCAGCAATACATAGACAAGTGCAGAGTGAAGTAAATCTGAGTGACATTGTTTTTGAAGCGCAGTAAACGATAGATTCTGTTGTACCGGTCGACAAAGCAAATTTAGTACCTACATTCTAAATGTAAAAATGCCAATTATTCTGGTAGAATGCTACTATATATTCACTGGTGGATGGTTATAAGGTACATGTTTGGCTATTCATGAGGTCAACTGTCAGGTTATAAATATTCCATATCGAGCATTTCCTTGTGAACTACATGCTACCGGTGGCTTAAACACCCCTCCCCCCATGTCTGTTCAGTGTTCTCCACTGACGCCAGCTGTCTGTGTATCGACAGATACCCAGGAGCCGATCCCCATCTCCGGCTACGGAGGCTTCGTGCCTAACGCGCGCACCACCCAGATGGGCATCGGCAAGCCCTTCTCACAGTACGCCAACGAAGGCTTCTCCAAGCTGCACGAAGATGTCTACAAGTACTCACAGCGGAATGCGGTGACCACATAGGCAGGTCGCCCGCCGTGACCTGACCCGAGGTCATCCCGAGCGGGACAGGTCACCTGTCCTGGCGGATGACCTCGGGTGGCAGACCGGACCGCTGCCTGCCGTCCAGCAGTGGCGGCAGCGGCGGCGGCAGCAGCAGCGGCAGCGGCAGCGGCAGTGGCAGTGGCAGCGGCAGCGGCAGCGGCAGCGGCAGCGGCAGCGGCAGCGGCAGCGGCAGCGGCAGCGGCGGCGGCAGCGGCGGTGGCTGCGGTGGTGGCGGCGGCGGCAGCGGCAGAGGAAGAGGCAGAGGCAGAGGCAGAGGCAGAGGCAGAGGCAGAGGCAGAGGCAGAGGCAGAGGCAGAGGCAGAGGCAGAGGCAGAGGCAGAGGAAGCGGCATAGGAAGCGGCAGAGGCAGAGGCAGAGGAAGCGGCAGAGGCAGAGGCAGAGGAAGCGGCAGAGGCAGCGGCAGAGGCAACGGCAGAGGAAGCGGCAGAGGCAACGGCAGTCACGATGGTCGCTGGACTACGGTCACCCTCTGACGTGTGTCACGGGGTGGGACAGGGACCGGGGCAGGGGCGGAGCAGAGGGGACAGGCAGCGGCTTCCCGGCAGGTGCGTCTTTCTACCAGGGAAGACAGCATTCTGACGATGTCGAAGTGAGACGACTGTCTACAACGCTATATGGTAGCCTAACTTGCCTAGATTTGCAGTTGTTTGAAGCTATGTAACGCTAGATAATGATTGCTGGGAGATCTGCTCAAATGCCCTTGTTTAATTAGCTCAGGTGCAGGTAGTGAGGACTGAGGACCACCTAGTTAGCTTGCCATTCAGTGCGATACCTTTAAGATTATTCGCGCCACGTTTTTGCCCCCCCCCCCCCTTCCTTCTCTATTTCTCGGACTACACTGTTTCGGACTGCTGACGCGTTTAAACTGCACTTACTTCGCTGGCATCATACGTCTTTTAGTTTTATATTTGCCATGACTATACTGAAAGAAAATTGGTTGCATATGCTGTCGCAAGTGAACAAACATGTACTTGGTGTGACTGTACATCCTTCATACAGCCACAGCCCATGCTTTAATATAGATATTGCTCGAGCTAACCCTATAAGGTTCTATTGAGGTCTTTGTTCTGTTGTGCTTTCAGCAGCGATATTTTGGTGTATAAACGCGAATTCCCCGATCTATTTGATGGTATATACAGTGTTCTATTCTTGCAACGTGTCGTTTTCGTTGAACTTACTGTCTGCGTCGTCGGATTGGATGAGACCACAGATCACCCGGCGTTGTAGTAGCATCCTGGAGCTGTTTTAGCCGCGTGTTTCCGTGCTGGCCGTCAGTTTGGCGGCAGATCAAACACGGCAAACTGACACACAGGGTCACGGACAAACACCGCCACGGCAGAGTGGTGGCTCGCGTGAGACACCGCACGACACGGCACGGCACGGCACGGCACGGCAGCCGGCAGGGTGACGGCACGGCAGCCGGCAGGGTGACGGGGAGAAGAGACAACGTCCATAGCGACTGGGACAGGATGGAGCGACTGGAAAGTGACAGGGGTAACCGCCCCTGTCATTTGCCAGTCAGGGGTGGCAAGAGAGAGACAGGGGGGGGGGGGTGACTGGCGAGGGTCAGGTCACGGAGTCGGGTGGCGGGGAACGGCTGGTGAAGGACACCGGCCAGGTAGTGGGGAGGAACGGGTAACGCACAGCGTCACTGGTGACGTCACAACAGCGTCATGACCGACCCACCGGCTGACAATCGATATTAATCACCACGCGACCCGCCCCGGTACACCTGGCCATTCCTGACCGCCGCAGCGGCCTGTCCCCGGGGCAGGGGCCGGGCAGGGCCGGGCAGGGGCCAGGCAGGGGTCGGGCAGGGACAGGGTGCGACCGGGCAGGGGCCGGGCAGGGGCCGGGCAGGGGCCGGGCAGGGGCCGGGCAGGGGCCGGGCAGGGGCCGGGCAGGGGCCGGACAGGGGCCGGGCTGGGGCCGGGCTGGGGCCGGGCTGGGGCCGGGCTGGGGCCGGGCTGGGGCCGGGCTGGGGCCGGGCTGGGGCCGGGCTGGGGCCGGGCTGGGGCCGGGCGGGAACCGGGCAGGGACCATCCAGCTGGAGAGGTCAGGCTCGGGACCGCTCAGTCATTTTGAAATATAAACGTAACATAACCTTAACTGGCCACACATCTAATGATCATTAATGACGAGACGACCATGCAAAATTAAGCGGCACGGCTCGAGGTCGCGTGTTTGCTGCAATGCGATAAGGCTGCAGTAAGCTGCTAAAACGCAACAGCAGCATGCTCGCATCCACTGGTGATTTGTGGTCGCGAGTGGCGCACTGCCGTACAGCGCTCCCTGACGGAGATCTCGGCAACTATAGGTTCACGTGCGCGTCACCAGACAAGTTTCGAGATTTGCCCACCAAGCGGCGGTGTGATCTGGCCACCAGGTGGCGGATCCGGTGCAGGGTCGAGGCTTTGCGGCACCACTTGCATCCTACATATATAGTCATCCTGCAGAGCACAAAAGTTTTTTTAAAGAGGTTTTTAGAGGTTTTAGAGGTTTAATGATAGTTTTAGATGTTTCCTCAAGACCTTGCATTTTTCAGGGTAGCCCCATCTGGTGGTTACCGACGAGACATAAGAATGAGCACGGGAACGGGCACGGGAACGAGCACGGGAACGGGAACGGGAACGGGCACGGACACGGGCACGGGCACGGACACGGGCACGGGCATGGGAACGGGGCACAGGAACGGGGCACGGAAACGGGGACGGGAACCAACGCTCCAATCACATTGGTTCGCCTCTTGTTTTATCATTACAGGGAATAGTTCACCTTTAACATTGGGTTGTGAACTGAGATAGCATATTTGTAGAGCAGATCAAACAATGGGTTGATGTGAAATAATTACCTCGCTACGCTAAGTAATTTCGACACAGGACTAGTGGGCCCCTTTTAGAAGACTCTGTTTCGGGTCCGCGAAACTTGTTTCGGGTCCTCACAACGGTTGTTTACGTTACAAGCAGCCTGCGTATATATGCCTAAAGTCCGTCGTTATTGTGTGCAATAGTTTCCATATCCAAGCTACCATATGTATGACGTCATACATTGTCACGAAGTTATTATGGCCATGAAGGAGAAAAGAGAAACATGCCCCTTTTCGACGGATATCCATCTATCGTCCAAACAAATACAATATTCGTTTTTCAGCTAGAAATACCCCGTGTAGCGAAATTTAAAGACAACTTTCAAGGTGACCTATTCCCTTTAACCCTCGCCCTATGGTAGCTTTTTTCACCTTCGACCTACGGGGGGTCCTAAAAAGACCCCCCTGTTAACTTCGAAATCAAGCAAGATAGAGCAACACGGTAAGAACCAACATATTGCCTGTCATGTTTGCAATATAACGGTATGCAATTTTTAGGTTTCGGGTCAACGAGTGACCTTCCAGGTCAAGTGAATGACCTGGATCGATCACGTCCAGAACAGCGATTTTGCTCTGTCAGAAAGCCTTAAAATTATAAATTGATAAATGTTAACAAAAAGGCATGTTCCTAGACCAGTTTTGCCTCAGAAATACAAAAAAGGTAATTATTAATTCATATCTGGTCAAAAAAGTCCAAAAAAGGGATGACAAAAATGACGTCATGAGTTTCTTACATTTAGGCAGCCATCACTCAGTCAAAAATAGAAATATTGCTTTGAAATTTGGTTTGAGTATTATCCATACTCAGTTCTCTCACATATATTCCGTTTTTTTTTACATCTTTGAAAATTTTCATTTTGTAGTGATTTTTTTTTGTAAATCAGTTTTTGTTGATTTTAGGGGTCAAAACATAACATTTCGAAAATACAAGATTTACATAAAAAATGACATTTTATATCTTTGCTGAATTGCGTTTGCAATTTTCTTCAAAACTCTGTTGTCTACGATTTTTCAAACATTTATCGTTTTTCCAACAACATGACGTCATCAAAACGTCATTATTTCTGAAATTTATGAAGGAATTTCATCGAAATTTTTACAGCATACGTATAATTGTTGTAAACTCAGCTGCTGCAAATTTCAGCAAGATGTGCAGCATATATAAAAAGTTATACACGAACAACCTCAGGGGGGTCGTTTTAGGACCCCCGTAGGGCGAGGGTTAAGATGCCATTTAATAGTCAATTATTGCACACATAGGTAGTTCTACAGCGGTACGTTGTTATAACCCATAGTTTCACGGCTGGTTCAGAACAATTACTGCACAAATACAAATGGTAATCCTAGAAGCGATAATAATCCATTACGACGATAATGCATTACGATAATAATGCATTACGATAATAATGCATTACGATAATAATGCATTACGATAATAATGCATTACGATAATAATGCATTACAATGCCTATTGACTGCCGATGGCGCTCACTTTTTAAATTTGTTTGTGAATCTCCCAACAACTTATTTCGGCTTTCTGTAAAACGTTACTAACCAAATAATAATTAGGTACCTTGCTGCTTGTGAGATATTTGATGTTTTGTTTCATTTCACATTTGAGATGCACGATATTTGTGACATAAGATACAAAGTTGAGGTTTTAAGTGCAAATATTTCATCTCCATGAAAAATGGGTTGAGCTGATTATACTTGAGTCGATAATAGGCGTTTTTTTAACGTTTATTTCCATTCTATAGCTCAACGTTTCACATATTCATCTCTCACACGCACACACACCCATATCAATACCATTGCACAAACATATTCCTATATCTCACAGACACACACCCACACCCACACCCACACCCACACCCACACCCACACCCACACCCACACCCACACCCACACCCACACACCCGCCCGCCCGCCCGCCCGCCCGCACGCCCGCACGCACGCACGCACGCACGCACGCACGCACGCACGCACGCACGCACGCACGCACACACGCACACACACACACACACACACATTCACACATTCACACATTCACACATTCACACACACACACACACACACACACACGACTCCTCGCTCGTCCGCTCCCTCCCTCCCACCGGCCCCGGTGACACTTCCGGCGGTCGGGCCCGCGCCATACATATTTACGTCAGAGGGTCGGGCCCACTTCATAAATAACCCTACGCTAAATAAACATAACGCGGCGTGTAGCGGCGGTGGTTAGCAAGCTCGAGCACACACATATATCTCACACATATATCTCAATACCATTGCACAGCTCGCAGTCCCAGTGACATCGTCAGTCTAACTCTTAATAGCGGTGAAAACAGCGGCAAACGCAATTAGGTTGGAACAGCTGCCCACTTTTCCTCGAACTCTGCAAGCCTGTCGTTACGTTTAGCAATTATTTTCTCCGTCTTGTTATCTATATTTACGCGTGCGATTAATTTAGCAAGGCTTAAGCTATTGTTTTAATTAATAATGCTTTTCCCTATCGCAATAACGTGATTTACAAGCTTGCCTCCATCCATACCCAATATTACCATCTTTCTGCTGAGAGAGATTCTACCAACTCCGCTCAATCTGCTCAGCCATTCGCTAATTTCGTTCCAAAAACGCCGCACGTAATCGCACCCCCAAAATTTATGATCTATAGTATCCCTAACACTGTTACATCTTGAACATGTTCGGCTATGCCTATGCGGAATAGCAAGCTATTTGTTGCAACGATTTTGGTCATAATCTTATAATTCAGCATCTGAAGTCGAACTGATGTGGTACTTTTATATATTGATTCATATGTTACAGTCCAATCCACATCTCCAAATTCTATTTCCCAATGGCGTTCCCATGAATTGTGACTTTGTCGGTATTTGCCACTGATTAACCGATGGTAAAACTTTGTTGCCCCGCGTCTGCTTTCAAGAACACAACTTACATAAGGATGGATGATTGGTTCCACATGCCTTTCTGTATTACGTTGTGCTATTAAGTGGTTTGGCAAACTTCGAATGAGACCCTGTAAATCTAAAGGCGTAGCTCTCACGCCAAACTTGTCTTTAAATTCACTATAATTCAGAAAGCGTCCTGTTTCGCTCACGACGTCATTAATGTTATGCAGCCCCCTACTCATCCATTGCCCAATCTTCTCATCTTTAAATTTGGTTTCATTTGAATACCATAAACAACAGCGACCTACATCTAATAAGTCTATCACTATCGTTGAAGTTAACTTGGCGTACGCCATTATTGTCTCTTTCCAAAAAGCATTCCCTATTGTTTTTGCTAATTTTGCGAGCGATCGCGCGTTTCTGTTCCATAAAAAGGCACCTTGAGCTATTTCACTATCAAAAAGTGTTGTCTAAACCTGGGTATAAACTAAATACCTCCTAACCCATGTTATCTTAAGTGCTGCAATGTAGGACTCTATCTCGATCATCGCTACTCCACCTTCGTTATATTTTGTGTACATACTGCTTCTTTTGATTCTGTCTGTTCTCCCACCCCATACAAAGTTAAACATCACCTGTTTTAGCTTGTCGATGAACCGCTTGGGTGGTGCAGGAAGAGCGGTAAATAAATGGGTAAATTTTGGTAAGAGCAACGACTTAATGACAATTACTTTTCCCTTAATTGTAAGATTACGACGCTTCCATCCGTTTATGATTGCCACAACTTGGTTCAGCCTATTTTCGAAATTTTCTTGAAAGACTGTACTTTCGTCGTTTGCATAATATACACCTAAGACCTTAAGTTTCTTCACCCATCGAAAATTAAGGTCTTCACAGATGGGGGCCTTTCCTCGACTTCAGCACCCGCCAAAAAAGCTTCAGTTTTGCCTATATTTGGCCTAAGACCGGAAAACTTCGCGAATATTCCCAAGTCGTAGAACAGTGTTCTGCAACTGTTCACGCTACCATCTAGAAAACAGAGAGTATCATCGGCATATGCTGAAACCTTAAACTCGGTGCCGCCTACCGTTATGCCCTTAATGCGTGAGTTTTGACGTATTTTTTCCAACAAACATTCCATCACCACCAAAAAAATGTAGCAGCTTTGCTCTTTGCCTACAAGATCTTTGTAGATCAATACTTTCCGAAATGTGTCCATTATAAACAAGTCTCGAGAACGATCCAACATACAAGACATCAAACCACCTTACTACCGATTCGGGGAAATTTCGCTTCTTCAATACCTTTCTGATAAATGTCCAACTTACAGTGTTAAAAGCCCCTTCAATGTCCAAGCTCATAAACAAGGCATGCATTCCTTTGCTTTTTAAACATTCAATCAAGTCATATGTCAGACGTGTGTTATCACCCACGAATCGGCCATTAACAAAGCCTGTCTGATCCTTTTCAATGATGGTTGGTATGACTTTCTTAAATATATTTGCAAATACGGACGTTATAATTTTATAACTACCATTTAACAGAGTAATTGGGCGATAGGAATTTATATCATCTCTGGGTTTTTGTGGCTTTGGGATAAGACAAATAATGCCCTCACGTAGAGTCAATGGCAACGCTCCTTTGCTGAAACTTTCCAGTATCATTCGATAGTATGTACTTTTAAGGTCTACCCAGAAGAATTTGAGAAACTCTGCAGGGAAGCCATCAGAACCAGGTGATCTCTTATTACACATTTTCCGCAACGCTAAAGCTAATTCCTGCATTTCAATGGGCTTACCAATTTCTTTCCTTTGCATTTCTGATATTTGCTTCATCGTTAAGCAATCTAAAAAGTCATCTAACTCATCCTCTATAACTGGTCTCTCTCGAAATACTTCTCTAAAATGATTCACAAGAGCTTCGATGATTTCGTTTTGGTTAGTTATCCTCTTCTTTTCATTTAGGAGCGAGGGTATCAGTTTATTCATGTAGTTTCGCTTCTCTAAGCCAAGAAAATAGCCAGTAGACCTTTCACCTGATTCATACCATTTGGCCCTGGATCGTGTGATAATCCCCTCCATCTTTAGCTTCCTCATTTCCTCCAGCCTACCTTTGTACGATTCAAGTCGATTCAAAGTTTCCCCAGTGCAGTGGGTATGCACCTCTAATTCAGCCTCAGCAATGCTCCTTACTACAGACTTTTCTTCTCTCAAAAACATTCGCTTCTTGTGTATTTCATAAGAGACGGTCTCCGTTCGGATGTTAAGCAAGATAGTCTCCCAGAGCAAGGAATCGCTGATTGTGAATTTAATTTCTTCTGGGCGTCTTTTCATGAACTCATACTCATATACCGGCACTGCATACATACATATCGTATCCTGACTGATTAATTTTACCTTTTCTATATATGTCATGTCTTTCAACAAAGCACAATTGAATTTGAAAAAAAACCTTTCCTCTTTGCGACTCATTGAGATTCATTTGCATGATCACCATAGAGTGATCTGTGCGGTACCCAGGAGCTACCGAGGCCTGCATAATATAAGGAGAAAGCATCTCAGAGGCAATTAAATAATCTAAGCGAGCCTGCTTAATAACAGGACGCTTCACTCTCCATGTGTATCGTTTTAAATTTCCATTAAGATTGCGGAAAACATCAATCATGTTATTCACCTCCATGATTCTAAGAAAGCGGTTTCTAACATTTACGTTGTTTTCTCTGGCATAGTTATGCGTGTCAAGCTCACTATTGAGAGCCATATTTAAATCCCCCGCAATGAGTATTGGTATTGTATCCTCAGCCATGTCCGCACACATGGTTTCAATGTTTTCAAAAAACGTGGGATTATCAGGGTTCGGACCGTAAATATTTGCTATTATAATATCAAAATTTTGATTAATTGTCGCTTTCACTATCAGGTAATTACCATTCTCATCTACTTTCCTGGATGAAAATTGTATATCAATATTTTTTGTTAGTATTCCAACGCCTCTTGCGTTATTTGCATACGGTGCTATGAGAATATCCGTGCCCCATACATTTCGAAACGAGTTTTCCTTCCCCTTAGCACAGTGAATGTCTTGTAGTAGGAATATGTTACAGTCCACGCCTTTTAAGAAGTTGAACACGTCTCTCCTTTTCTTGTACTCTCCTAACCCTCTACAGTTAACTGAGCATACTCTCAACTCACCACTAGAAGCTACTGACATGACCGACCGGACTTAGGTTATGCTAAACGTAACAGACATAATGCCAGCTTTATACCGAGTTTAGTGGGCAGTGTAAGAAGAATAAAACGAATCGCAAATAGACTATGCACTTTTCACCAAGATATACTTCTTTACCTCCTGTACACCTACCCACAATGGTAAACATTACCGCTGTCAACCGCCACCTCGCCTTCACACCCACCAACCATTGCACACAACGACATTTACACACGCACACACACAGCCGACCTATGTCCCGACCGGAAGCAGCCGAGAGGCTGCGCAAAACATGTTGCCACCTGCATGCAACGGGATGCACGACCAGACCACCCACAACTTTGCGTGCGTAACTCGACAGCCACCGACAAACTAACAAATAAATAAACAAACATGCATTCATACGATCGGCACAGCGCACAAACACACGAGACACACCAACACAGAGCAAAAGAGGGGCATCCTGGAAGACAAACGTGTAACAGAAAACTAACATGTAACAGAAAGCCTGAGGGCAGGCGAAAAACGGTCGACAGATCACAACAACGTTGCAACATATAAATGTTGTTACTGAGACAAGCAGTTTTAGTCTAATAAAAACATAAAAGGCTATTAACTGGAAGTAGTGTTACTTATCTAAGTCAAGGGTTTAAGGCAAAACATTGTTCAAGTAGGCAAACAGAGGTGCTACAAACCAAAACGTCGCGTCCTCCTCTCAGCAACTTCTCGCCGGCGATCAGCCCAGCGCCCGCGAGCCCGTCCCGCCGGCACCAGTGCCGAGTCCGACGCGATCTACTGGACAACGCAAGGGGCCCCAGAGTTCAGGCATCGACGGCGTCCGGGTGCCCCGACGACCCCGTCAGGTCGGTATCGCACATCACCGTCCGGCTAGAGCCGGATCCCTCCGTCGGGTTCGGGCGACCCGCCGGGTCACTCTCCTGCCGAGATGAAGGGACGGGCGGGTCCCGCGGCGGCCGTACAGGCGGCGGAGCAATCGGAGCGGAGCCAGGCAGAGCCGGGGCCGCTCCTCGCCCCACCTCTGGTCCACGCTCGCGCCCCTCGAGAGACGCGGATCCAGCGGACCCGGCCGCCGGCGGACCCGGTAGACCGGCGGCGGACGCCGGCACACCCCGCCCCGGCCGCCCGGGCGGCTCCCGGCGCAACGGGCGTGCGCCGTCGCCGAGAATCCGCTTGAGCTGCTCCTGATCCCACACGAGGATGTTCGTCCCGTTCTTCTCCTTCCTACAGTAGACCAGGCCACGTCGGCTGAACACCGAGGCGACCTTCGCTCCGTTTTCGGGCTTCCTCGCGTGGAGAAGTGAGTTGAAGATTTGTTGGCATCCCGGGGTGAGCGACTCGTTTATGAAGAGTGCTGCCATCTGTTGGCCGGCGCACGCATCACCGCGACCCGGGTCGGGGCGCCCTGGGACACCGCGCCGGCCGAACAGGCCGAAACGCCGCTCGAAAATGTCGTCGCGAACGCGCCGTTTGATGAATTTGACGAGCACCTTGTTGTTACTCTGTAGGCGATGAGCCACCTGATGAGCCACCTGGATATCAGCCGTCGTGAGTTTCAGATCAGGAAATCTTCTGTTGAGCACCTGGACAACCCTTGCTTCTATGTTCTCGTCCCGGACGCGAGCTCCAAAATCGTCACAAGTGAAAATTAATGACTATAGACGGCGAATGAGATCGATGCCCTCCAGCCGCTCCCTGAGCTCAATACTTTCCTTCTTCTGTGCCCCCACCACGGCGTTTAGTCTCTGCATTTCCAGATCCTTTTCCAAACACTCAGACTCGACAATATCTAATCTTCTTGCCAGTTGAGCAAATTTTGCATCAAAAGCCGCGATCACTTCTCGATTGCCGGCCTAGATCAGGCCCTGGATCGCGTCCAGGGTCACGGCCGGCTGCTGAACAGCGGGCGACTCAACCGGGTCAGGTCGGCCGCCTCGGGCGGCGTCTCGCGGCGAGTGAGACCTCCGGTCATGGTTAAGACGCTTCGCTCGCTTCATTTGAGCTTGCCGAGCCATCTCCGGCATCGATATCTGGCGCTTCCGCCCTCCCGTCGCACTGTCTGTTTCGGAAGCCGGATGACACTCCTGGAACAGCGGCTCACGGTCGGAATCACGTTCCGAGTCGGTCGCCATAGTCTGGAGACTCTCGCACACTCCCGAACTCACAACTCGCCTCACTCCTGCTCCAGAAAAAAAGCCACGAAGCCAAGCCTGTTGCACTGAACCACAAAACCGCACAAATCAATGCTGGCCGTTCATAGCTACCACTGCCTGTCGACCGCTCACCCGCCCGCAGCGGAGCCCTCACTCGCCACACATGACCCGCGGCGCCGAGCGGTCCGACCCCTGCCGCGGTCAGGCGGCGACTCATAATAATAGGCGGCCTTGATTGAGTTAATGTTTAAACTAGATGAGAGAGTATAAATAATATATATTATATAACTTTAAAGAGCAATTTGACGTTCATGCAAAGAAGCAACATAGGAAATGACGTTCTGTCGAGGAGAGCTCTGCAGTAGGCATGGTCGTCAGAATTGATTTCCGATTTTGAAAATTGCAAGGGTGGATCGGTAGGTATGTAGTAAACAATTCTGAACAACTTTTCATTTTCGGTTTATAGATACAATTAATTCCTGGCTACCTTAAATCCACTTTTTGAAAACAGGTTTGGTCCTCAGGACACTCGGCTGCCGTTCAACGGACCAGCAAGCGCCGATGATGGGTAAATCGCTGTAACAACCAATTGGCTGAATTTGTGTATGCTCATGCGCACTGAATATGCAGATGCACACTTAGGGCTCTTCAAGCCGACCTAGAGCTTTTTCTACTTTATGTGAAACATATAAATATGTTATAGAACAATAAACACGTTGATGATGATGATGATGAGAGCCCCTAGGCCGACTGAGGTCTCTCAAGTCAAACGAATGCCCCCTCAAGCTGATCGAAGGCCCGCATGGGCCAACAGAGGGCCCCCTTCAGGCCGACAGAGGACCCCTCAGGCCAACCAAGAGCTCCAGACCGACACAGTGCCCTCTCAGACCGACAGATAGCCCCTGAGACCGACAGAGGGTCCCTGAGACCGACAGAGGGTCTCTGAGACCAGTGGCGGTCGCAAGGGGGTCATGCGGGTCATGCTCCCCCCAAAGGCCCATGAAGGGGGCCAACATATCCCCCCAAAGTCACTTGGAGCCCAGGTGGGCCCGAAGGTCCCGCCTGGGCTTCAAGTCAGAGTGGGCCCTCTGGAGGTCGAAGAGGGTACTCTGGAAGTCAGAGTGGGCCCACTGGGAGCCAGAATGGCCCCCGGAGGAGGCCAAAGTGAGCCCTCTCGAGGCCAGAGTGGGCCCACTGAAGGTCGGAGAGGGCCCTCTGGAGGCCGGAGTGGGCCCCTGGAGGCCGGAGTGGGCCCTCAAGAGGTCGGAGTGGGCCCTGGAATCCAGATAGGATCCTCTGGAATCCGGAGGGGGCCTATGGTGGTGAGTGTGATCCCTCTGGAGGTCAGAGTGGTGGTCCTCTTGTAGGCCTGAGTGGGCCCTCTGGACGCCAGGAGGGGCCCAATGATATCCAGAGGGGCCCTATGGAGGCTGGAGAGGACCCTATACAGGTCAGAGTGGCACACTGAAGGCCAGAGAGGGCCATTTGGAGGTCAGAGTTGGCCCTCTGAAGGCTGAAGTGGGCCCTCTGGAGGTGGCGGCAGCGGTGGGCCCTCTGGAGGTAGAGGCCAGAGTGGGCCCTCTGGAGGCCACATGTGGCCATCTGGAAGCCGGAGGCGGCCCTCTGGAGGTCAGAATGAGCCCTCTGAAAGCGAGAGTGGCCGTCGTGAAGCCAGAGGGACCCTCTGACGGCAAGAGTGGGCCCCCTGGATGCCAGAGTAGGCTATTTGAAGGTCAGGGTGGGCCCACTGGAAGTCAGAGGGGGGTCAATTAGTATCCAGAGGGTCCCCCTGGAAGCCGGAGTGGGCACTCGGGAGGTCAGAGTGGGCTCTCTGGAAGCCCGAGGGGGCCCACTGGTATCCAGAGGCGCCTTCTGGAGGTCAAAGTGGGCCATATGGAGGTCTTAGTGGGCCCTCTGGAGGAAGCAGGGCCTCCTGTAATATATTCTGACTGGAGAGGGGGGGGGGGGGCACCCACACATTTTTTTTCCGATGATAGGCTTTGGACATTCACCTGCAAAATCTTGCTGTACTTTCGGGTTTCGCGTACGGCACATGAACTGTACTTGTCTGATGAATCAAAAAAGTTGCATTCAATTTTACCTGTCACGCAGAACGGGCACTGAAATATTTGAAGCCTTAAAATGCGCGCCGAAGGCGCACACATTTTCCCTGTTCAAGTTCCCGAATTTCTTCTTTTCAGAATGTATGGCTGATGATATTCGACCTTTATTCTTAGTAGGTAGTCTATGCTATTTATTATTTTATTATTACTTCTCAGTAGGTATTTGTATCTTTTAATAAGTATTGCTATTGTCACTCATCATATAAAAAGCGCGAGGTAGAGTATTTGTGATCAAGGCAAACGTTAAGTAGACGTACGCGCGTTTTTATGTACAAGTCTACTTAATTTGCATGAATATTTAACTGCCATTAATTTAATTAGTTAATTGAATATACCTAGTTACGTCACCTAAATGAGAGTGATGATAAAGTGGTGATGATTAATTATAGAAGTTTGCATGACACAGCATAGAGGTAATTGGAGTACGAGTAATGCAACTGAGTGCAAGGAAACCGATCTTTAAGGAGGTAGGTGAAATGGCCTGCACCCTGCTGGCGGAATGTTTGCAGACCTAAACAACATTTTTCCCCCGGAAATGACGAGCAAACGGTGGTGCGGGAGCCCCGCAATTCTTTCTTCTTCTTTCACCTAATCACTGATCTTTAGCGCAACCTCTCTGAAATTGTTGACCGAAGGTCATTTTATGTCACGGCTTCAGATCAAGAGGCCCACCTATAACCCACCTTCGAAAAAGTTTTAAGTGGCGTAAATTACATTGTGTTTGTCTCGTCGAGACGCGTTTCGCAATATGCAACATGGCCTACCTGGGTCATCACATGACCTTAACCTGAAATCAAAGTTTTGATTGGCCAAACCCGGTAATTATTGGTGTGACTGAAAACATATTGATGAGACAAACACGACGATGCTAAAATCATTGTCATCTTTATTATGTAAATAATTATTAACGAAAAACTGTTATTTAGCAAATAGCCAGCATAACCCTTTGGCGACTTCCTAAAGCTAAACTATTGGGTGTTCTTAAATGGGGGACACTTTTCCAAGCGTTATCGATTGTTTTCCTGTTTATTTCTTGCGATCTTAGTTCCCGAAGCGATAAAAAGCGCTGGGGCAGAGTCCACAAGATACCAAACTCTACATTTGATGACTTCTGGGGACATTAACTGCGGCGCTGCGCCATTTGTCGAGGGGTGTTCGTTAGACCCCCATAGCAAGGCGTGGAAATCTCGAGGCCCTGCCAGGCTCGGGAAACTGGGTCAATAGCTGGGTAAATAGTTGTAGCCATGGGTCTGAGACACACTCTTACTGTCTGTCTCTTAGGCTCAAGCGGTTAAATGCTGTGGGTCGAACCCGGGGGTGATGGAAGAGCCGAGGGGGCAAGGGGAGCAGCTGTCCCTCTCAAGAAGTACGAGAGGCAAACAATATGCTTTGCTCCCATAAAAACTCAAGAGCACTTGCAAAAAAACGAGTAAAAAAACGATTGGGAGGGTCTCCATATCAGGCCTGACAAGGCTCCTCTCGGCCCGGCACGGTGCCCTCTCAGACCGGCATAGGGCCATCTCAAGCCTGTCATGTGCCCTCTCAGACATGCATAGGGTATTCTCAGACCGGCCTAAGACCCCGCCAGACTGTTCGAGGGTCCTCTCAGAGTGCAGTAGCTCCCTCTTCAGACTTAAGAGGGGTCCCTCTCAAATCTGACCTGGGCTTCTCAGACTGGCCGATGGCCCTCTCAGATCGACCGAGCTGCTCTGATGAGCATAAAGCCCTCTCATCTGGAAAATATCAACTCAGATCAGCCTGGGGTATCTCAGACGACCAATGGACCCCTCCGGCCGCCTGGAGGGTCCATAACCGCCTGAGAGGGCATAAAATACCCTCTCAGACCAGCCGAGGGCCTTCTTAGGGCGGTTGCCTGCCCTCTCAGACCGACCGAGGGCACCCCCAGGCTGACCGTGGAACCTTTCAGACCAGCTTAAGATCCTATCAAGACCTGCCAGAGGCCTCTTCAGACCCAAGCCCTCTAACCGGCTGAGGGCCACCTCAGGCCCTCAACCGGTCGTGACACACGTGAGTACTTCTTTGGATTGGTTTCATTTGTGGACTAAGCACTACATTCTCTTGGAACCAAGGCAATAATTGGAACTCTCACCCTGTTCCGAGGGGTATTGAGGGCCGGGTCGAGTTTTCAGAGGCCCGTCGAAGGATTTGAACCCCGGTTCCTGGCAAAGGAAACAAACTTATCCTTCCACTGTGCCGATTGCCACCAAATAGCACTTGTTCATTGTCCAGACACTGGTCAGAATCGTCTTTTCTGCGCCGAAACTGAAGCGATATTTGCCATAAAATTATTATCTCAGTTTTATTTAATTATTTTATCGCTTTCGTTATTAAATTTGCGTGTACTCAAGATTTTTGCATTCATTTACTCCACCGATGTCATTTTTTATATACATCCGATGACAAATAGGTGCCCCCTCCCCTGTGACGCGATTTTGCCTCGACTGGGGGAGGGGGGGGGGGGGGGGGGCTGGCGGCTTCACTGGGGGGGGGGGGGGCGTGCAGCCCCCCAGTTAACATGTTAGAGGAGGCCCTGGGAGGAAGGAGAGGGACCTCTGAAGGTGGAGGCCGGATTGGGCCCTGATATCTCTAAATTTAAGTTGTTCGTCCCGCTAGTTTAACCGGAGAGTGTGCACGAGCCGTATTCGGGACTGTTGACTTTCATTTAAGCATCATGATTCGAGTTCAGAAACCGAGAAGTCTTTGGGAATGACTGTCGGTCGTGCATGGAAGGATTCAGCTTGATCTCACCAGTAGTGTACGTGCAATAGTACATGATTGCCGTTTACAATGTCCGTGTTGCCTACTTTGGCGCTGTCAGTTATGGCCGCCCGAACATGTTGCCGACAAATGGATTTAAAGTAGTCAGGATTTAATAAAAAAGATATAAAAGTTGTTCAGAATTGTTAACTCCATACGAATCTGTAAGGATAAGCATTGCCATCACGTTTTGTTTTGGTGGCCTTGTGTCTCGGTCACGTGACCTGCGACCTTCCTGACCTGGCCAAGACCAGTCTGTTTTGTTTACGTGCCGCTGCCGCACTGACTCCATACGTCTCGCTAGATAATACCAGTCAGGCGCCGTAGTTGGCGATGAACGAGCGAACGCGAAGGAAATGCATGGGCAATTTCAACTCGATCGGGAAAGTAGTTTCTGAGGTACACAAAAGATGCGCACGTGCGCACGTGCAAAGGCACCCACCTTTGACTTGTGGGAAAATGGGGGCTGAGAGGTCCCTAACCACACGCCAAATTTGAACACAATCGGCTCAGCCGTTGCAGAGATATAGAATAGGTGTGTGCACGTGCGCACGTGCAAAGCCACCCCACCCCGACTTGTGGAAAGGCGGCGGCTGAGAGGCCCCTAACCACACACCAAATTTGAACACAATCGGCTCAGCCGTTCCTGAGATATATAATAGGGGTGTGCACGTGCGCACGTGCAGAGTCACCTCACCCCTGAGTTGTGTGAAAGTGGCGGCTGAGGGGTCCCTAACCACACACAAAATTTTAACATAATCTTCCCAGCCGTTGCGGAGTTATTGCGAGAAAATACTTTTCAACACCCCTCACGCGGCACGCGCCACGCGCAGTGGTAGTCACCCACATGAGTCGGCACTGGCCTCACACAGGGTAGGTTAGATGGGGCTGCTCAGCAAAGAAGTCCGCTAGTCAATCGGACGTGCGGTTGCAGAGATATGAGCTTCTCAAAAGCGTCGCCACGGGCCGGGTCGGGCCGGGCCGCTCATAATCAGATTTTTCCCATACACCACGGAAAGACGAGCGAACGCTTCGCGCTCGCTCGTAATAAGTCTGTTGCGCAACCGACCATTTCCACTCAGCACGATCGTAACAGAATCTACCCTCACAATTTTCGAAATCCGGATATATTTTTTCCCACACAATCCTGACGACCATGCATAATAGCCGCCCGGACATGTTGTCGAAAAATGGATTTAAGGTAGTCAGAAATTAATGCAATAAAAAAAACGAAGCCAGAAAAGTTGTTCAGAATTGCTTACTACATACTAATCCTCCCTCGCAATTTTTGAAATCCGGAATTGTTCATTTCCACCCTGCTGACGACCATGCAGTGCACGTCGGTTTGCTGACGTCGGAAGTGACGGAGTGATGTGATGTGACGCACTGACGTCACGTCACAGACTGAATGGTCACGTGATAAACAATGGACACCTCCGCCGGCGCCGTCCGGGAGCATCACCCCGACACCTGGCGGCCGCATCCGACGCCTGCCGCTCATGAGTATTGACAATGCCGGCCGCCGTGGCTCGCTGCAATCAACAACAGGCTGCCGCGCCGCAGCAGCGCCGCGTATTGATCTGACGCGCCACCAACGCCGCGGCTGCGCCACTAGCGCCGCGCGCCGCCAAAAATCGCCGGACGCCGGCCCGCCCGCTCAACACTTCCCGACCGCACGCCACGTTGTGCAGCCGTTGAGGATGTGAGGGTAAAACAATGGCACTTGAACTTTGGAAGAGCAGCTATTGGCTAATGGCACTGAATTGCTTCATTTGTGGAAGTGCAGCATGCATGTTCCCGAAAACAAAATAATCGCACAATCTAAATGTAAATGTACCACATAACGAAATTGAATGACATAAATATGTTTATATTCCTGGGATTAAGAAGGATTATACAATTTGCAGCAACAGCCAACAAAAAACACTTCTCGTGTAAGCTATATGAGAAATGGGCATGTTCAGAATTCACCGATGAGGATCCTTGGCGATACTCAAATCTTATTTCATCTGAAAGCTCACTGAAAACATAATGTCTTCGTCGAAACAAGTTGCGTTACATTTCAGTTAAACCATTGGTTCTGAAATATGGGATAATTACCCCGCTTGGGGTAAAGGAGCCTCCGGGTGGGGGCAATAGCGATTGAGCAGCTAAGTGAGCAGCTAAGTGGCTGATTGCTTTAATAATGGCAGATACTGCACAATGCACATTCATCTATCGCAGTTTCTGTTTCTCTGACGCTACCATATATTATACCACTGCTACCATATTATCGCAGAGCATCAAACCAATACATGCAAAATGATGCTTAGCAGCCTTCGCGGTATAGAGTTAACGCGTTTGATGGAGCTTTGCGTAGCGCCTCCTTTGCGGAATGTAGTACAATGTATGTGCTTTCAATGCGCAATGGGAGGGGGGGGGGGGGGGGCATGTAAGGAGTCATTCAGGTCGTCAAAGGGGTAACCATATCCTTGATGCTAAGAACCACTGAGCTAAACAGTTGATAGTACCTGCCGCTGACGTTGCGAGAACATACGCAAGCCGATGTTAGCGTTATTGGTTATTTGAACTGCCAAGTCAATGGGGACGTCCCTTAGACAAGTAAAGAAGTCTGGTCAAAGCTAAGTCTGGTCGATAGATGACCGCTACGCGATTATTAAATCGCTTTTCAAGAATTGTAACTTGTATGCAAAGATGTAAAGCGACAGCCGTTGTTTCGTTCACGTGACGAATACAAAGATTAAAATATGGTAGCAATGTATCTCCAATCTCCAATCTCCATCATAGCCAGGGAAAACGAAACATAATTTACAACATTGTATAATTCAATATAACTCCGATTTCTCGACAACCACAAACAAAAAGACGTTGTGTAATCTGTATCGTAGAACCACAGCGGAATTCTAGGCTATTTAAATTCCACTGCAGTCTGTGCAGCCTTAACCAGGGTAGCTTTTCAGCCCGCCTAACGAACCGCATTCACATTGTTAGGGATTCCGTCTGCAATCTTGAAAAAACAACGCTGCCTGCGTCGGCAATTGGAGCTTCCAATTTCCGGAGCGGAAAACCACGTTACCTTTACACTCCACTGATCACAGGACCGGTCGCCATTGTGTCAGATGCGCGCTCTGCCTTTACCGGCTGCACACGATGCAACCCCTCCACAGTAGCTGTCCATACAAGCTCTTCGAAATTCGGTTACGATAACATTGCCTCCGACGTTATCGTTTAATACCATGAGCCCGCAGCCTTTTCAAACGTCATGGCGATATTTCAATTATGCAATGACCCCGGCATTTCTATCGCACAATCTATTTCACCACTTGCAATCCAGCCAATCCTTGCCATCCTTCCTTCGGCGGTCCAGTACGCGTCATCGTTTTGCCCCGCCCCACCCAGTTCCTCGGTCCCTCCCCGCCCGGTTCCTCTGGTCCGGTGCGTGCAGAGAGCGTCGTTCAGGGCGACGGCATTGAACGCTCTTGACACCGTCACCGGAGGAGCGCTGCGCCGCACTGTCACGAGAAATGTCCTCGCCGTGGTGGGATGTTATTAACGCCACGGTCGACAGACGCTCGGAATATTCAGCGACGTCGGAAAAGGTAATCAGGCGTGCCAGCCAGCGAAGACCAACTGCGCTGCATTCGGATGATATTCGGAGCGAGCACAAATGGGGCGTTAGGCAATCAGAGCGAGGACAACAAATGGGTCGTTAGGCAATCAGAGCGAGGACAACAAATGGGTCGTTAGGCAATCAGAGCGAGGACAACAAATGGGCCGTTAGGCAATCAGAGCGAGGACAACAAATGGGTCGTTAGGCAATCAGAGCGAGGACAACAAATGGGTCGTTAGGCAATCAGAGCGAGGACAACAAATGGGTCGTTAGGCAATCAGAGCGAGGACAACAAATGGGTCGTTATGAAATCAGAGCGAGGACAACAAATGGGTCGTTAGGCAATCAGAGCGAGGACAACAAATGGGTCGTTAGGCAATCAGAGCGAGGACAACAAATGGGTCGTTAGGCAATCAGAGCGAAGACAACAAATGGGTCGTTATGCAATCAGACGGCACTCTTCACGGCACACATGTCCGCCTAAGCACTGGCGAACATTAGCAGCGAGTGTTGATGTTGTTTTGTTGTTGTTGTTGTCAGTTTCCAGATGGAATGTGATTGAATCACGGAAACGCAACGATGTTCAGGTTTTAACTTAATATGACTAAAGTCATATTGAAGAATAATTTTTTGTTTATAAATTTAGTCAGAACCTTTTGAATAGATGGATTTTCGAGGCCAGGACCCGCGCTAAGCAGAGCTTGTTCCGCAGGCCCTGGCCCCTACCGTCTGATCGCGCAACTCCTGGTAGCCGGCAGAATTTAGAGACGACAGTTAGTTTTATATTTTTCGAAGTTTTCAAGAGTATTAAGGTGTAAAAACAAATATTTCAGCGCTCATTGTGGCGCCTTCCTCAGTGAGTGACTGGTGCAAGGTACCTTTTTCTAGGTCAACAGAATAATGAGCATTTTCACGCGATGAATAAAATGGTTAGGACTTTCATTAAGAAATAAGCTAATCTTGCCTAAATTGATTACAAAAACACAATACTAACGCCAACATTCACCCGCCAAAATAAAAGCATAACACACACGCACACACACAAAAACAATACTACGCAACATAAACACACGATGGTACGCAACCGAATATCTAGATTACACATGATTAGACTTATATCGAGTTTTGGCAACCGTATATAGCTAGCGGGCATTTTTCCAGACTATGTCCCATATGGGGCTCAAATGAACATTTCCAACGTCGAGGTTGATCGAAGGGCGCGACTGTCGAATCTCTATAGCCTCCCGGAACTTCCTTTTCTTCCAGTGACCTTCCAGAGCCAGAGTTTTTGCACTGAGCGGGTCCATACTTCCACTACATGTTTCAAATGTCTAGCAGTGGCTGATTTGACCCCCCTTGCGAATTTAATATCGGATACATGCTCCTTCATCCTGACCAGTTTTTGGTCTTCCGGTTTCTCCTATGTAACTGGAGCCGCACGAGCACTTGATCTGGTAAACGGCCCCTTTTCTGTTACCTGGTTCTATCGGGTCTTTAACGTTCACCAAACGATTTCGCAAACGTTTTGATGTGTGTGCTACTCTGATCCCTTCTTGTCTGAGCAGCTTCGTTATCTTCTCACTCACACCTGGTACGTAGGGAACTGCAGCGTACACTTCTCTGCTCCTGGCAGCCTCTTCCTGTGGTCCCCCAGCTTGCGCTCTCCGATGTTTCGGTTTCATGACTTTTTTAACAAAGCTTTCTGGATATCCGTTGGCTGAGAATATTTCCTGAATCTTATTTCTCTCTTCTTTTAAACTTGAGGAGTCGCTACAAAGCAGTATAGCCCTGGTTTCGAGGCATCTAATAACACCTGCCTTCATCCCGGGAAGGTGGTTCGAGTTGTACTTCAGATAGACGTTAGACGTCGTCGCCTTCCTGTAAACTGATGTTCTCAGCTGTCCATTATCCCGGGATAATAGTACGTCCAGAAACGGAAGTTGTTGGTCTGTTTCTCGCTCTAAGGTAAACTGAATGCTTGGGCAGAAGCTGTTCAGATGCTGGTGAAATTCTTGGAGGGCATCTTCACCGTGCGGCCACAGGATGAACGTATCGTCCACGTAACGTCTCCAGATGGTAGGCTTCAATGTGGAGTTGGTCAGAACGGATTCTTCTAAAAATTCCATGAATGCATTTGCAAGTACAACGGATAAGCTAAGTCCCATTGGCGCGCCTTCTTTTTGCTCATAGAATGCACCCTGACATAAGAAATATCGACATTGCAGGCATGCTAGCATTAGTTTTCGTAGATCATCCACTCCTAGCTCACTCCGCTCAAACAAAGTATCGTCGTCAGACAGTTTTCTACATATGACGTCCACGGCCTCCTGCACCGGCACCTTCGTGAAAAGAGAAACTACATCAAAACTGAACATTTCTTCAGATCCACACAAATCTAGATGCTTGATCTCGTCCACAAAAGAACTTGAGTTGGGCACAGTATACTCCGTTTTTCCCGAAACGGGACTGATGATCTTAGATAAGCGGCTGTCTCATATGCTGGAGATCCGATCATGCAGGTGAGGAGCAGGGAAGTGTACGCTGCAGTTCCCTACGTACCAGGTGTGAGTGAGAAGATAACGAAGCTGCTCAGACAAGAAGGGATCAGAGTAGCACACACATCAAAACGTTTGCGAAATCGTTTGGTGAACGTTAAAGACCCGATAGAACCAGGCAAGAGAAAAGGGTCCGTTTACCAGATCAAGTGCTCGTGCGGCTCCAGTTACATAGGAGAAACCGGAAGACCAAAAACTGTCAGGATGAAGGAGCATGTATCCGATATAAAATTCGCAAGGGGGGACAAATCAGCCACTGCTAGACATTTTGAAACATGTAGTGGAAGTATGGACCCGCTCAGTGCAAACATCTCTGGCTCTGGAAGGTCACTGGAAGAAAAGGAAGCTCCGGGAGGCTATAGAGATTCGACAGTCGCGCCCTTCGATCAACCTCGACGTTGGAAATGGAAATGTTCATTTGAGCCTCATATGGGACATAGTCTGGAAAAATGGTCGCTAGCTATATACGGTTGCCAAAACTCGATATAAGTCTAATCATGTGTAATCTAGATATTCGGTTGCGTATCATCGTGTGTTTATGTTGCGTAGTATTGTTTTTGTGTGTGTGCGTGTGTGTTATGCTTTTATTTTGGCGGGTGAATGTTGGCGTTAGTATTGTGTTTTTGTAATCAATTTAGGCAAGATTATTTTATTTCTTAATGAAAGTCCGTACTATTTTATTCATCGCGTGAAAATGCTAATTATTCTGTTGACCTAGAAAAAAGGTATCTTGCACCAGTCACTGACTGAGGAAGGCGCCACAATGAGCGCTGAAATATTTGTTTTTACACCTTAATACTCTTGAAAACTTCGAAAAATATAAAACTAACATTTTTAATTTTCTTGAAAAGTTGTGCATTGGGGGTTTCAAGAGCGGGAATTCATATGTGGTGACCAAAAAATTCCCCCCCCCACAAAAAAAAAAAATATTTGCCAAAATACGGCCTTCCGTATTTTCCCAAGTTCACTGTGCAGGCCTAATTTTGACGACCAATAACTCCGAGACAAAAACAAAAACGATTTTGAAAACTTTTTTGTTTGGATCAGGATTAGTCGAATAACAATTTGGCAATCACGGATTTTCTATTTTTGTTTTGTCACGTGACCTCGTGACCTACTTTCTGCGCCGTGACCTTGACCTGTTGGAAACTTAAATTAACATTTCCGTCTGATGACGATTTGAGCTTCATTGATGTACTACAGTATACAAATAAAAAAGTGGAGTTTGACCTGTAAAACCTACTTTTGGGGATTTCCACAGTAAGACAAACATTTTTCTTCTTCTCAATTTTGCCGTCCGACCATTTTAATTGTCTTGAAAAGTTGTGCACTGGGGGTTTCAAGGGCGGGGAATTCATTGGTGGTGAGAAAAAAAATACAGCCTTCCGAAAATTTCCCAAGGTCACTGTGCAGGCAAAATTTTGACGACCAATAACTCCGAGACTAAAGAAGTGATATTTTGTGTTGTTTGGATAGGGATTATTCAAAGAACATTCATTAGTCAAAGAACAGTTTGGCAATCTCGGATTTTCTATTTTCATTTTGTCACGTGACCTCGTGACCTACATTTTGCGCCGTGACCTTGACCTGTTGGAAACTGAAATTATGCTTTTTCGTCTGATGACGATTTGAGTTCCATTGATGTCCTTTCGTATACAAAATCTAAAAAGTGGGGTTCGACCTGTACAAACTACTTTTGAGCCTTGCAATGCACACAATACGCTGTTTGGGTACGTTACGTTGTACTAGCCTGGCAGGTTATATGGCGACCTGATGTCGGTGTAACAGGCACCAACCGAGAGGTTTCGTCGTCAGGAGTCACTCTGGACTTTGTTTCGAAAGCGTATGTCAAGTAGATGCGAAGTTATCGACGGACAGGTGCCTAAACAGCGTATTATGTCATCATTGCATGACTCAAAAATTATTTTTACAAATCGAACCCCACTTTTTATTTCTTTTTTATACGAAAGGACATCAATGAAGCTCAAATCTTCATCTGACGCAAATTTTAATTTCAGTTACCAACAGGTCAAGGTCACGGCGCAAAAAGTAGGTCACGAAATCATGTGCCAAAAAATCGAAACTCCGTGATTGCCAAATTGTTATTCGACTCATTCAGATCTAAACAAAACAAAAATGTTTATCAAAATCGATTTTTTAGTCTCGGAGTTATTTTGGTCGTCAAAATTAGGCCTGCACAGTAAACTTGGGAACATACGGAAGGCCATATCTTGGAAAATGTATTTTTTTTATTTTTTGGTCACCACCAATGAATTTTCCAATCCCTTGATTTTTTTTTGTGTGCACAACTTTTCAGGAAAATCAAAAGTGGTCGGACGGCATTTTTTTTGGTTGTCTTACTGTGTTTTTTTGGTTGTCTCCCCATGTAAAAATAAAAATAAAATCGTATTTTCGAAGAAGATTTATCCGCCACTGTACCAGGAAAAAAATCACAACCTGCCGGATCGTTTTTTTTTTTGGGGGGGGGGGGGCAAAAACATACGTTTGCCTACCGATATTTCATTTGGGGGGGGGGGGACAATTGCCCATTTTGCCCAACCGTAGATCCCCCACTGGGCTGATCTTTGTTTAAAATCAACATGTTCATTTGCTTCAAATGCATTTGCACTAAAAACAACTGCATACATACCTGTGTTAAAGTTATCACTTGCAATATTAGTGTACTTAATTGTATAGCGGTATGTCTTGTTGGTATTTATGACTGTGTTCCTCCAAAAATATTGAAGAAGCTATTATCGTGAGTTTTATTAGCAAAATGATTGCAGGCATTTGCTTCTTAACTTCCAAAATGTCTTATTGCATGCACGTATCCAAAACCTTTTCATTAGCACAAATTGCACTACGGTGGCCGCTGACCTGTCCAGAGTATTTGCGTTAACCTGTCCCACACAGGTCCTCACTTCGCTGGCACCTGTCCCTCACCGGCCCTCACTTCGCTGGCACCTGTCCCACACAGGTCCTCACTTCGCTGGCACCTGTCCCACACAGGTCCTCACTTTGCTGGCACCTGTCCCACACAGGTCCTCACTTTGCTGGCACCTGTCCCACACCGGTCCTCACTTCGCTGGCACCTGTCCCACACAGGTCCTCACTTCGCTGGCACCTGTCTCACATAGGTCCTCACTTCGCTGGCACCTGTCCAACACCGGTCCTCACTTCGCTGGCACCTGTCCCACAAAGGTCCTCACATCGCTGGAACCTGTCTCACATAGGTCCTCACTTCGCTGGCACCTGTCCAACACAGGTCCTCACTTCGCTGGCACCTGTCCCACAAAGGTCCTCACTTCGTTGGCACCTGTCCCACATAGGTCCTCACTTCGCTGGCACCTGTCCCATATAGGTCCTCACTTCGCTGGCACCTGTCCCACACAGGTCCTCACTTCGCTGGCACCTGTCCCACACAGGTCCTCACTTCGCTGGCACCTGTCCCACATAGGTCCTCACTTCGCTGACACCTGTCCCTCACAGGTCCTCACTTCGCTGGCACCTGTCCCACACAGGTTCTCACTTCGCTGGCACCTGTCCCACACAGGTCCTCATTTCGCTGGCACCTGTCCCACACAGGTCCTCACTTCGCTGGTACCTGTCCCACACAGGTCCTCACTTCGCTGGTACCTGTCCCACACAGGTCCTCATTTCGCTGGCACCTGTCCCACACAGGTCCTCACTTCGCTGGAACCTGTCTCACATAGGTCCTCACTTCGCTGGCACCTGTCTCACACAGGTCCTTATTTCGCTGGCACCTGTCCCACACAGGTCCTCATTTCGCTGGCACCTGTCCCACACAGGTCCTCATTTCGCTGGCACCTGTCCCACACAGGTCCTCATTTCGCTGGCACCTGTCCCACACAGGTCCTCACTTCGCTGGAACCTGTCTCACATAGGTCCTCACTTCGCTGGCACCTGTCCCACACAGGTCCTCATTTCGCTGGCACCTGTCCCAATCAGGTCCTCACTTCGCTGGAACCTGTCTCACATAGGTCCTCACTTCGCTGGCACCTGTCCCACACAGGTCCTCATTTCGCTGGCACCTGTCCCACACAGATCCTCACTTCACTGGCACCTGTCCCACACAGGTCCTCACTTCGTTGGCACCTGTCCCACACAGGTCCTCACTTCGCTGGCACCTGCCCCACACAAGTCCTCATTTCGCTGGCACCTGTCCCACATAGGTCCTCATTTCGCTGGCACCTGTCCCAAATAGGTCCTCATTTCGCTGGCACCTGTCCCACATAGGTCCTCACTTCGCTGGCACCTGTCCCACATAGGTCCTCATTTCGCTGGCACCTGTCCCACATAGGTCCTCATTTCGCTGGCACCTGTCCCACATAGGTCCTCACTTCGCTGGCACCTGTCCCACATAGGTCCTCATTTCCCTGGCACCTGTCCCACACAGGTCCTCACTTCGCTGGAACCTGTCTCGCATAGGTCCTCACTTCGCTGGTACCTGTCTCACACAGGTTCTTATTTCGCTGGCACCGGTCCGACACAGGTCCTCATTTCGCTGGCACCTGTCCCACACAGGTCCTCATTTCGCTGGCACCTGTCCCACACAGGTCCTCATTTCGCTGGCACCTGTCCCACACAGGTCCTCATTTCGCTGGCACCTGTCCCACACAGGTCCTCACTTCGCTGGAACCTGTCTCACATAGGTCCTCACTTCGCTGGCACCTGTCCCACACAGGTCCTCATTTCGCTGGCACCTGTCCCACACAGGTCCTCACTTCGCTGGAACCTGTCTCACATAGGTCCTCACTTCGCTGGCACCTGTCCCACACAGGTTCTCATTTCGCTGGCACCTGTCCCACACAGGTACTCACTTCGCTGGCACCTGTCCCTCACAGGTCCTCACTTCGCTGGTACCTGTCCTACATAGGTCCTCATTTCGCTGGCACCTGTCCCACACAGGTACTCATTTCGCTGGCACCTGTCCCACATAGGTCCTCACTTCCCTGGGACCTGTCCCACATAGGTCCTCACTTCGCTGGCACCTGTCCCACATAGGTCCTCACTTCGCTGGCACCTGTCCCACACAGGTACTCACTTCGCTGGCACCTGTCCCTCACAGGTCCTCACTTCGCTGGCACCTGTCCCACATATGTCCTCATTTCGCTGGCACCTGTCCCACACAGGTCCTCATTTCGCTGGCACCTGTCCCACATAGGTCCTCACTTCGATGGCACATGTCTCACATAGGTCCTCACTTCACTGGAACCTGTCCCACATAGGTCATCACTTCGCTGGCACCTGTCCCTCACAGGTCCTCACTTCGCTGGCACCTGTCCCTCACAGGTCCTCACTTCGCTGGAACCTGTCCCACACATGTCCTCACTTCGCTGGAACCTGTCTCACATAGGTCCTCACTTCGCTGGTACCTGTCCCACACAGGTCCTCATTTCGCTGGCACCTGTCCCATACAGGTCCTCACTTCGCTGGAACCTGTCTGACATAGGTCCTCACTTCGCTGGCACCTGTCCCACACAGGTCCTCATTTCGCTGGCACCTGTCCAACACAGGTCCTCACTTCGCTGGCACCTGTCCCACACAGGTCCTCACTTCGTTGGCACCTGTCCCACACAGGTCCTCACTTCACTGGCACCTGCCCCACACAAGTCCTCATTTCCCTGGCACCTGTCCCACATAGGTCCTCACTTCTCTGGCACCTGTCCCACACAGGTTCTCACTTCCCTGGCGCCTGTCCCACATAGGTCCTCACTTCGCTGGCACCTGTCCCACACAGGTCCTCACTTCGCTGGAACCTGTCCCACATAGGTCCTCACTTGCTGGCACCTGTCCCACACAGGTCCTCACTTCGCTGGCACCTGTCCCACATATGTCCTCACTTCGCTGGCACCTGTCCCACATAGGTCCTCACTTTGCTGGCACCTGTCCCTCACAGGTCCTCACTTCGCTGGTACCTGTCCTACATAGGTCCTCATTTCGCTGGCATCTGTCCCACACAGGTCCTCATTTCGCTGGCACCTGTCCCACATAGGTCCTCACTTCCCTGGCACCTGTCCCACATAGGTCCTCACTTCGCTGGCACCTGTCCCACACAGGTCCTCATTTCGCTGGCACCTGTCCCACACAGGTCCTCATTTCGCTGGCACCTTTCCCACACAGGTCCTCACTTCGCTGGCACCTGTCCCACATATGTCCTCACTTCCCTGGCACCTGTCCCACACAGGTCCTCACTTCCCTGGCACCTGTCCCACATAGGTCCTCACTTCGCTGGCACCTGTCCCACACAGGTCCTCACTTCGCTGGAACCTGTCCCACATAGGTCCTCACTTCGCTGGAACCTGTCCCACACAGGTCCTCACTTCGCTGACACCTGTCCCACATAGGTTCTCACTTCGCTGGCACCTGTCCCACACAGGTCCTCATTTCGCTGGCACCTGTCCCACATAGGTCCTCACTTCCCTGGCACCTGTCCCACATAGGTCCTCACTTCGCTGGCACCTGTCCCACACAGGTCCTCATTTCGCTGGCACCTGTCCCTCACAGGTCCTCACTTCGCTGGTACCTGTCCTACATAGGTCCTCATTTCGCTGGCACCTGTCCCACACAGGTCCTCATTTCGCTGGCACCTGTCCCACATAGGTCCTCACTTCCCTGGGACCTGTCCCACATAGGTCCTCACTTCGCTGGCACCTGTCCCACATAGGTCATCACTTCGCTGGCACCTGTCCCACATAGGTCCTCACTTCGCTGGCACCTGTCCCACACAGGTACTCACTTCGCTGGCACCTGTCCCTCACAGGTCCTCACTTCGCTGGCACCTGTCCCACATAGGTCCTCATTTCGCTGGCACCTGTCCCACACAGGTCCTCATTTCGCTGGCACCTGTTCCACATAGGTCCTCATTTCGCTGGCACCTGTCCCACATAGGTCCTCACTTCGCTGGCACATGTCCCACATAGGTCCTCACTTCGCTGGAACCTGTCCCACATAGGTCATCACTTCGCTGGCACCTGTCCCTCACAGGTCCTAACTTCGCTGGCACCTGTCCCTCACAGGTCCTCACTTCGCTGGCACCTGTCCCACATAGGTCTTCACTTCGCTGGCACCTGTCCCACATAGGTACTCACTTCGCTGGCACCAGTCCCACACAGGTTCTCACTTAGCTGGTATCTTTCCCGTGCGAGTCCTCGCTTTGCTAAAACAAATTCCCTGCACTGGTCCTCACTTTGCTGATCTCTATTCAGTGCCTCCCCGCCCGTTTCCTCTGCCGTGCAGCTCTTCCTCCCCGCCCGTTTCCTCTGCCGTGCAGCTCTGCCTCCCCGCCCGTTTCCTCTGCCGTACAGCTCTTCCTCCCCGCCCGTTTCCTCTGCCGTGCAGCTCTGCTTCCCCGCCCGTTTCCTCTGCCGTGCAGCTCTGCTTCCCCGCCCGTTTCCTTTGCCGTGCAGCTCTTCCTCCCCGCCCGTTTCCTCTGCCGTGCAGCTCTGCTTCCCCGCCCGTTTCCTTTGCCGTGCAGCTCTTCCTCCCCGCCCGTTTCCTCTGCCGTGCAGCTCTGCTTCCCGCCCGTTTCCTTTGCCGTGCAGCTCTTCCTCCCCGCCCGTTTCCTCTGCCGTGCAGCTCTGCTTCCCCGCCCGTTTCCTCTGCCGTGCAGCTCTGCCTCCCCGCCCGTTTCCTTTGCCGTGCAGCTCTGCCTCCCCGCCCGTTTCCTCTGCTGTGCAGCTCTTCCTCCCCGCCCGTTTCCTTTGCCGTGCAGCTCTGCCTCCCCGCCCGTTTCCTCTGCTGTGCAGCTCTTCCTCCCCGCCCGTTTCCTTTGCCGTGCAGCTCTGCCTCCCCGCCCGTTTCCTCTGCCGTGCAGCTCTGCCTCCCCGCCCGTTTCCTCTGCCGTGCAGCTCTGCCTCCCCGCCCGTTTCCCCTGCCGTGCAGCTCTGCCTCCCCGCCCGTTTCCTCTGCCGTGCAGCTCTGCCTCCCCGCCCGTTTCCTCTGCCGTGCAGCTCTGCCTCCCCGCCCGTTTCCTTTGCCGTGCAGCTCTGCCTCCCCGCCCGTTTCCTTTGCCGTGCAGCTCTGCCTACCCGCCCGTTTCCTCTGCCGTGCAGCTCTGCTTCCCCGCCCGTTTCCTTTGCCGTGCAGCTCTGCCTCCCCGCCCGTTTCCTTTGCCGTGCAGCTCTGCCTCCCCGCCCGTTTCCTTTGCCGTGCAGCTCTGCCTCCCCGCCCGTTTCCTTTGCCGTGCAGCTCTGCCTCCCCGCCCGTTTCCTCTGCCGTGCAGCTCTGCCTCCCCGCCCGCTTCCTTTGCCGTGCAGCTCTGCCTCCCCGCCCGTTTCCTTTGCCGTGCAGCTCTGCCTCCCCGCCCGTTTCCTTTGCCGTGCAGCTCTGCCTCCCCGCCCGTTTCCTCTGCCGTGCAGCTCTGCCTCCCCGCCCGTTTCCTTTGCCGTGCAGCTCTGCTTCCCCGCCCGTTTCCTTTGCCGTGCAGCTCTGCTTCCCCGCCCGTTTCCTCTGCTGTGCAGCTCTTCCTCCCCGCCCGTTTCCTTTGCCGTGCAGCTCTTCCTCCCCGCCCGTTTCTTCTGCCGTGCAGCTCTTCCTCCCCGCCCGCTTCCTCTGCCGTGCAGCTCTGCCTCCCCGACCGTTTCCTTTGCCGTACAGCTCTGCCTCCCCGCCCGTTTCCTCTGCCGTGCAGCTCTGCCGTGCAGCCCGTTCCCTCTGCCGTGCAGCTCTGCCTCCCTTCCCGTTTCCTCTGCCGTGCAGCTCTGCCTCCCCTCCCGTTTCCTCTGCCGTGCAGCTCTGCCGTGCAGCTCTGCCGTGCAGCCCGTTTCCTCTGCCGTGCAGCTCTGCCGTGCAGCCCGTTTCCTCTGCCGTACAGCTCTGCTTCCCTTCCCGTTTCCTCTGCCGTGCAGCTCTGCCGTGCAGCTCTGCCTCCCCGCCCGTTTCCTCTGCCGTGCAGCTCTGCACTGGATGCATATCGATACTGTGCCGCACCCATCCGAAATTCTGAGGTCACCGCGCCCAGATGGACGGTACGACATAGCAGGGTTCCTCCCTCCGTGAGACCACCTGTGATGGAACGTGGTCTGCGTTGGTCGCCTGGTACGCCCTCAGTACAGGAAATTGGATGGCGTGAGAACAGACAGGAATATGTATTGGCATCCGTGTAACTTTATAGAGCTTGGTAATCATTGCGTTTAGATCAAGCGTAGTTGGAGAAGTCAAGGAGAGGTCATTTGAAGACTTTAACGCCATTTTTTCCAGAGCTACAGCTGTAGCTTGTGGCGAACGAAGCCTTACGGATAGGTTGCATTAATTAAAACGCACACAAAATATAGACATAACGATGCTAACAATGCAAACGTGTAATCACGTTTAAATTAATTTAAATAATGTATGTAGGTAAACTTCTTGGCGTCTAGCCTGTTTGTTACCAAGGCGAAAGGACGAAACCCATCTATCGCTCAGCCCAGCACCAGACGGCGCATTCATCTCTGGATCCCTGCAGTCTGGGAGTATGCTGACCTGCTCGCTCAACGCCCCGCGTCACATGTGCCTCAGTGGTGCCGTATATGCCGCGCCGGTCGGCTCCGCCCGGCTCTTGGGCCGGTGACGTATGAGACTGCCTGGAGACGTGCAGACGGCGCTCGGTCTCCGGTAAGGCGTGTGGGGCAGGGCACAGGAAGGGCGCGCCTCTGCCGGCCGGAGACGAGCCGGGGTGGCAACACTAACAACCGCTGAGCTGCTGGCAGAGACAAAATGGACACCGGATGTTTGAAGGCATAAGGTTTGAATCGGATTGATAAAACGTCTTTGGACATAGCTTAATGCCAAATGGAATATTGCAGTCATGAGAGTATTAATGGAATCGAATAAGACAAAACTATAGGTATGTTGTCAAATAAGCTTGTAGAACTATCTGAAGCTGGGGCTTCTAGTTTTTTTTTCTTCCAACCTGCGACTGTTCCAGACGAGCTGACGTATACATTTGCGGCCTCGAAAATAATATTAAGCATTCTTTGTTACTACATTCCCCAAATTTAGACGCCATAGAGTAAAGTGATAAAATTCCCCCGTCATAGTGATTCTGCAACCCCTCAAAATTATCGCACGACCCCGCAGGGGTTACCAACCCCAGTTAGCAACCTCTGATATAATCCTTTGGAGGGCCTCCAAAGGCATCGCAGATATAATCGCAAAGCTTATCAGCAAATCTACGCTGAGCAATGTGGTGCATTGGCAATAACTTAGTCGTGCCACAGGGCGGGTTTTATAGGCCGGGTGGGCGCGGGAAGCCGTCCAATAGCATCCCACGGCTACTGCAGCACAATGACGTGACGTCACTGCCAGACAACATCTGCAGCAATGGTCCGCTGCCGAATATGGAGCTGAGAGGGGGGGGGGGGGGGTGAACAGGACGACGTCTGAGTGGCAAGCCTGGGAGACAGCTGTGCACAAAACAATAAGGTTAGATGTAAAGAACTTCGAATATGTCAGAGAATGTTATCCAAAGCTATCACATACTTTTCATTCCATTTCTGCAAGATGATCAATACATATGTCTTGGATTGTAGCAACTAGCACTCAACGAAAATATTTGTTTAATGTCAAGATCATCTCATTATTGTGCGTCAGGTGTGGCCCCTATTTTCTTCAGTTTGTTTTTGTTCACTGCGTAGTGCAATATCATTTAGTTAAACGATTCCAAGAGGAAATTTGGTGAAAACTACCATGCTATTTCCGCGCTAGTAATGTCTGTTGACTGTTCAAGTGTGACTGAGTTGAGTGATTGACTGACATTGTTATTGGGACCAGGCGGGTAACCACCACTTGGGTCACTGGGGATCAGTCCCCAGTAACATTTTCGGATTTTAACATTACGCCTATGGGCGTTGCATGGAATTTTTTCTTCTTCAAAGTGTCTCCGTCCCCACCTACTTTCGGAAGGTGGTTACGCCTATGATTGGGACCATGAACTGTGTGTGGTTTGAATTTAATAAATCAATATTTTAATAAACACAGGCGATTTTTGGCAACCGAATAGTGCTGAAGCTGATATAGGCTGAGTCCAGTCGTGCGGATACAAAATCAGTGGCGGATGTTCGACGGCACAGTATCTAATAAACAGATGCATTGCGGTGCAGTCTACCAATGAAGAAGCATTGCGGTGCAGCATATCGATCACTAAAATAGGGTTGACTAGAAGTGAGCCAGCGCCATGTTACATGTAGCGGTTCGAGAAGAAGATGCCCGATCAACGTTATTATATTATATTTCATCATGTGCATTGACGGTCGCTAAATATTGGCCAGGAATAGAAAGTTACGTCTAAATAATGAGGTGCCGATTGGCTATCGAAAGGTGTGGATAATTTGTTGTGATGACGATGACGAAGTTGATGATAAATATCATCATTTATTTCGTTTGGCGCTCCATATAGGACATGAATTTTCAGTACAAGTGTCATGACAGTAAAAATAAAATCAGCATAATCACATACAAACCTAAACAGCAATAAAACACAAAACATACACATTAAAACTACGGCTAAAATGACTACGGCTAGCTCACGCTCATCCACTTCCTGCAGCGCCTACGACCAGTGGCGGCAGATAAGGGAGGGGGCAGGGGGAGCTGTCCCCCCCCACACTCAAGAAGTTGGGGGCAAACATATGATTCCCACCCCCCCCCCCCCGCCCACCATAAATTTGTACGAGGGGCACTCCAAGAAGTTGGTTCTATTGTTTTCTTTTTGACCGAAACAATAACCCAGGGCCTCGATGTGCCCCCAGCCAGCCTGAGGGGCCTTCTAAGGCCGACAGAAGACCCTCAGTCTGCCTGACGAGGGCCCTCGGTAGCCCTGAGGGGCCCTCAGAAGGCCTGAAACTTCAACATGGGCCTGTCCCACGTTTTGTGCGACCATTTAGGGGCCCTGCAAAATATAGTGGCCTAAATCCGAGGAGATATCATTTCGCATTTTTTGTTGTTTGGGGGGGGGGGGGGGGGCCTTTGGCCGTGGGAGGGGCCCTTTGACCGAGGAGGCCCCTGAGTTCTTTTGTCCCCATCCGAAAATACGATCCGCCGCCACTGCCTACGACATATTGCCGACGTCCGCGACTCTCGCACATTCGTTGGGACGGTGTTCCACAGAGCACAGGCTGAAAATAACTGAAAAACTTACGGGCGTGCTCAGTGCGCACCCTGGGTAGCTGGAGCTGCATATTCTCGGTAGCACGTGTTTGCCTGCTCGATACATCGCTACGGTGTTCAAAACATCCAGAAAGACATTTCGGCGCCTGTGAGTTGTTTAAGAGGTAGTGTTAAGTCACTCTCCGCCACTAACAGATCTATCTGGGGCCTTTCAAGCTCCTTCAACAATGTGGTCACATGGGCAGAGCGCCGCGCTCCCATAACAACCTGTGCACAATGGTTTATGACCTTCTGCAGATGGTGTCGCTGCACAACGCCACAACCAGACCAAACAGACATGTAGTAGCGGATGTGAGGGAAAATCAACATTTCTACGATCATTTTCTTGACTTCCCTTGGTAAGCCCCTCGCGGATTTCGACAGTCAACCCAGGGTGGCGTAGCATCGGCGAATCACTGCTGACACATGTGACTCGAACGTCAGTCCGGCATCGACTATCACGCCCAGACTCTTGGCGTTGGCGGAGGGCCGGATGAGGGCGTTGCCAAATTGTACATTGAATTATGAGTTAAGCCGCCGTCTTTGCGATTTTATTAGAATAAGATCAGTCTTTGTAGGATTAATTTTAAGGCAGTACCAATGACTTGCCAGATCCAGCGTGCATTCAACTTGTGATTTCAACTCCAATATTCCTTTGGGCGATCCCCGATGCAGAAACTGAACGTCATCAGCGTACATCACTGTTTTGGAATATAAATACGATGACAAATCGTTAGTAAAATTAAAACTAAAATTGGTCCTAATAGCGATCCCTGAATCACACCGTGAGTGATTGGTTTCTCCTCGTCACCACCCCGCGCCATCTGACATCTGCCAAACCTCGTCACCACCCCGCACCATCTGACATCTGCCAAACCTCGTCACCACCCCGCACCATCTGACATCTGCCAAACCTCGTCACCACTCCGCACCATCTGACATCTGCCAAACCTCGTCACCACCCCGCACCATCTGACATCTTCCAAACCTCGTCACCACCCCGCACCATCTGACATCTGCCGCTCCTAGTCACCCCCGCACCATCTGACATCTGCCAAACCTCGTCACCACCTCGCACCATCTGACATCTGCCAAACCTCGTCACCACCCCGCACCATCTGACATCTGCCAAACCTCGTCACTACCCCGCACCATCTGACATCTGCCACTCAACCAGTCCCGGAACCAGTGCGTGTCGATTCCATACCAGCCTAGCTTTTCCAAGAGTCGGGGATGCTGAACGCTGTCGAAAGCTTTACTGGTGTCAGCTGTTGTGAGACACCCGATGTGGCCCTCATCGAGGCCATCCATAAAACAAAAACTGACAGCGTTCAGCATCGCCAACTCCGTAGACTGGCCAGGCCGGAACCCGTGCTGTCAGGGGCGCAGCCATACCTTCAGAAAGGAGGGAGACAAGCCCCTGGGAGAGGCCCCCCACCCCCGAAAATACCCCTGAATATGAAAAACTCTACGAATTTCGGCCACTTTATTTTGTGCGGCCCCTTTTCAACAATTTTTCTTCGTCTACTTTTGATGAGCTGGATTGGACCAGCATCCTCAGTAGGCATTGTACTGAGCGTATTACTAATTTGTATTGTTACGTACAAGAGATCAAACCTATCTTAGCTGACAACAGGTGGGGGTCGGCTTTTGAGTGTGGGGGCGGCTGAAATGACGATAAAATGTACCCCTATTTTGATACGTGTATTTAAGCCTTTGCAGCATTTTTTTGGTGAATTTTCATGTTATGGTAGGTAGGATGTACTTGTTTGTTAGCGCCGCTTCGCGGCGCGAAATTTTTACGGTTTTACCTGATAAAACCCAGAAATATAGGCGGTGGGCCTTGTAGAGGATAATAAGCTAAAAATGTTATTCATTCAATTCAGCGTTACGACGAACCGATAACGATGACTATGACTTAGTTATAACGATGACTACCGATGTGACGCCGCGAAGCGGCGTGCAAATGTTAATTTTAGGTCCTATTGGAACCAGCCAGTGAAGTGAGATGGCTTGGGGATATGGTCCTGGCCTGTTTCCACTATTAGCTCTTCGGTCCAGCAAGTTGGGCACCGCTGGAGCAGCTTCCGGGTGCCGATCTCCTCGTCTTTGCGCTTGCGTCGCCTTTTTAGGAACTCGGTAAGCAAGCTAAACATGTAGCCTGCTTGAAACTTAGAAGGGAATATTTTATGAAGGGAATGGGCCCTGGGGCCAACAATTACCGCCAAGGAGAACCTCTGCTAGACACTTAATACAATTCTTTTTCCCATTTTCAAAATTTGTATAAGCAATTGCGAAACTTGTGTCATGCCGCGAAGCGGCGCGAAATTTCCCGGTTTTTGATAGCTGGATTTTGACTGCACAGCAAAGGCAATTGTTACGATAAATTGTTAATTTTTCCCGCAAAAAGTGTGTGATTTTGGGGGAGGGGGGTCGACCCAACCCCGCCTTCTAAAAGTGGGGGGAGTTTTCCCAGACCTCCCCTCCCCCGACCCTCCCGTCAGCGACGCCCCTGGCTGAAAAATATTGCAGCACTCACTCTCCTGAGATCAAAATTGTTAAATTGTTTTGTACTACCATCACCCCCCCCCCCCACGAATTCAAAAACTCATCAGGCTTATCAAATTACCATTTTAAACCCAAGAAAACATTGCACCAGGTGGGTCAGAGTACAGCACATTGCCGCTCATTATGACCGCGCCGACCACGGGTAGCAGGCGCTCCAGGCGACGGCTAGCAACCCATGGGCAGGTTCGAGGGCCCCGTTCACAGACTCAATAGCCCTCTGGATAAGCTCGAGAGAGCCCTGAACAGATCCAATGGCCCCTTGGCAAGCCGAAAGGCCCCTGAGCAGACTCTACCCAGCTAACATGCACACATGGTTACCACATGGGCCCATGTGGGCTGCTCATCATTTCCACGTGGGCCCCATATGGGCCGACCACATGGGGCCCACATGGTGTTGGCAGTGGTCTCTACATGGGAACCACATGGGCCAAACCATGTGGGCACCACATGGGCCCCAGGTGGGCACCACATGGGCCCCAGGTGGGACCCATATAGGTCAAACGATGTGGGTCCCACCTGGGCCCATGTGGTGCCCACATGGTTTGGCCCATGTGGTTCCCATGTGGAGACCACTGCCAACACCATGTGGGCCCCATGTGGTCGGCCCATATGGGGCCCACGTGGCAATGATGGGCAGCCCACATGGGGCCCATGTGGTAACCATGTGTGCATGTTAGCTGTGTAATTATTTCATACAACCCATTTTTTAGATCTGCTCTACAAATCTGCTATCTCAGTTCAATTCCCTATGTTAACCCGCGCGGCGCTGGGGTTTCCATCCGAACGTCCGGTGCTGGGGGGTTAAATTTTACCCCCCCCCCTCGTATCTTCCGAACCAATAACCGCAGCGAGACGCACAAGGCGGAGATCGAAAGCTCTCAGGAGTAGAATCTAACGCATACCCGAAATTATTAACATAAGGTTACATGTCAGGTCACGCGGTCAGGTCAATTGTCAAAATGTAAGTATTTGGGTTTTTGGGCTATACTTTCCATCCAAAGCCTTGTATTGCAACTATTATCTCACAAAGTGCTCCCAAATGTATAATGCATCTCCGGCATAAGTAAAAGTTAAATTTTAAGCAAAGGTCAAGGTCAAGGTCATGTCACAAAAGGTCACAGGTCTACGAAAGCCATGCGACACATGTTGTATGGGTTATTTTACACGTAGAATTCGATAGAAGCAGCCATTTTCACAGCCTGACACCATATAATCGCCCTCAGGTCAAGGTCAGGTCACAATAAGGTCACAATTTGAAATTGATTAATCTAAATAAACATTGCATGTTTCTAGACTAGTTTTGTCTTCGAAATACAGTGGTGGCATTTATTTGCCTGTATCTGGTCAGTAAAAGCCAAAAAAAAAAAAAAAATTACGTCATGAGTTACTTATGCTTAGAGAGCTATAAGTCAGTCAAAAATATATAAATTGCTTTGAAATTTGGTTTGAACATCGTTCATACTCGGTTCTCTAATATATCTTCCGGTTTTTTGAAAATCTTCAAACAAAAAACTTTTGTGGAATTTTTTCCCAAAAATCATTTTTTTGCATTTTTGGGGGTCAAAACCCCAAAATTTTGAATATCCGAGATAACCATTTTAAAGCCAATGTTATTTCCTTTCTTTTGACGCCTTTTATTTGCGATTTGCATCAACACGCTATTTTCTACGATTTTTCAAACATTTAACGTTTTTTCACCCAAAATGACATGACATGACGTCACTAAAACGTCATTATCTCCTCAAAATTCTCACGTATTTCAACCAAATTGTTACACAAGATGTAGAATTGATGCACTATACGGTACCGCAAGGTTCACTTCGATATCTGTCATAGTTTTAAAGTTATGGAGAAAATCCGAGAGGGGGGGTAAAATTTACCCTCCTAGCGCCGCGCGGGTTAAAGGTGAACTCCCTTTAACCCTCGCCAGTGCAGGGGTGGATGCCACCCCCCTCGGATTTCCGGGAATAACTCGCGTAAATATCAACCGATTTAGATGAAACTTTCAGTACCCTACTTGTAAACAATTTGGCATATATTCTGTGTTTTTTTAAGTTGTAGGTCATATGACCCGTGACCTTTAACCTGTTTTCATGGTCATGTCAGGCGCAACTGGCGTCCCGTAGTATTGCTCCTTGTAACTTGTGCAGTTTCTTAGTGTTGTATTGTTCAGGGGAGCATATGCACAGGTGTTTCCAGGTGACAGTTGTGGTTTCCATTGAGATTGTGACCTCGATTGACCTTTTCAGAGGTCAACCGAGGTCACTGACCTCCGATGACCTCATATTACTTGTTTGGCTTCTGGCAGTTTCTAGGACATTTTGTGACGCTGATTTCAAATATGGGATCCATTTTACATAATTATATGTTCCACTGGGGTCATGCGCCCCCACAGGTCAACCGAGGTGACTGACCTCAAATGACCTGACATGACCTGACACGACCTTTTTAGAACTTGGCAGTTTCTAGGACATTTTGTGACGCTGATTTCAAATTTGGCACCCATTTAGCATAATTATGTGCTCATTCGCGATTCTAGCTCAATGAAATCCAATGAATACGCATTTACATTTTGGTTGAATTTTGTGTCATTGATATGACCTCAAAGGTTACCTATTGACCTAGGACCTTAAAATCGGGTATCAATGGCTTCATCTCGTGACAAGCAACACGCTCCTTTTTTAATAGAAGCTCTAGCCCAATTCGTTTTTTTTTGGTTAGGGATAAGGCCGATTCGGTCTACTTGGACCATTGCGCAGCCATGGGATGAAGGAGAAGGGGTAAAGTGGGTCAAAATGGACGCCGACCGGGCAACCGCCCATGGACAGGCCCTTCCCCGCAGCGCGAAGCTGCGAGGAGAGCCCACGCCATGCAGACGGCCACCACTCCCGGGGGCAGCTCGAGGCCACCACATGCCCGGTGGCCAGCGACCACCAGACCCGGGGTAACGTGGGCGTGACAAAGGATTGAGGACCGGCAGTCGGGAGGATCAAAAGGGATCTGCTTTAGGGGCTTTTTTGGTTTGGTTTGGTTAGGATAAGGCCGCTTCGGTCTACTTGGACCATTGCGCAGCCATGGGATGAAGGAGAAGGGGTAAAGTGGGTCAAAATGGGCGCCGACCGGGCAACCGCCCATGAACAGGCCCTTCCCCGCAGCGCGAAGCTGCGAGGAGAGCCCACGCCATGCAGACGGCCACCACTCCCGGGGGCAGCTCGAGGCCACCACATGCCCGGTGGCCAACGACCACCAGACCCGGGGTAACGTGGGCGTGACAAAGGATGGAGGACCGGCAGTCGGGAGGATCAAAAGGGATCTGGCTTTAGGGGCGAAACGTTAGCGGGGGTTGTACCTTCTGACTTTGGTAATGCTACGTAGTTTTGACACATTAAAGCATATACTATGTGTAAGCAATTCATTTTTTTCAGATCTCATGATAACATCTTCCTTTGCATTGCTGTTCGCGACATTTCCAAACTTCAATTATGTCCTCCTACATGTTAAGGTAATGTCTGATCAATACGGAAAAAAATAATTGCTTGTTGATAGCGCCATCTGTTGAGTGGCACCTGCACTACAAGTACAAGTACATGGGCCTACCATTCCCAGCCTATCTGGGCCCATGTGAGCATACCACTCCCAACCCATATGGGCCCATATGGGCCTACCACTCCCAACCCATATGGGACCCACATGGGCTGCCCATCGGTAGCCCATGCCCCTGTGGACCCACCTGACCCATGTAAAACCCATATGGGTCCCATATGGGTGGGCCCATATGGGCCTACTACTCCCAATCCATATGGGCCTACCACTCCCAACCCATATGGGGGCCCACATGGGCTGCCCATCTGTAGCCATGCCCTGTTGACCCATCTGACCCATTTGAAACCCATATGGGGCCACATGGGCTGCCCATCTGTAGCCCATGCCATTTTGGGCCCATATGGCCCATGCAAAACTCATATTGGTCCCATATAGGTGGGCCCATATGGGCCTACCACTCCCAACCCATATGGTGCCCACATGGGCTGCCCATCCGTAGCCCATTCCCCTGTTGGCCCATCTGACCCACATGGTCAGATGTAAAACCCACATGGGAACCATGTGGGTTGCCCAGCTTTAGACCATACCCATGTGTGCCCATCTGGCCCATGTAAAAACCATATGGGTCCCATCTGGGTATGTTGGCTGGGTAATAGCCCCTGAACAGGATCAATGGACCATTGGGAAAGCTCGAGAGGCCCCTGAACAGACTCTAATGGCCCCTAGGCAGGTTCAAGAGGCCCTTGAACAGACTCATTGGGCCCCTGGGCAAGCTCGAGAGGCCCCTGGGCAGGCTCGAGAGGCCCTGAACAGACTCAATGGGCCCCTGGGAAAGCTCGAGAGGCCTCTGGGCAGGCTCTAATGGCTCCTGGGCAGGTTCGAGAGACCCCTGAACAGACTCGACGGGCCTCTGGGAAAACTATAATCGGCCCCTGGGCAGGTTCAAGAGGCCCCAAAACAGACTACAATGGGCCTTTGCCCAGGCTCGAGAGGCCACTGAACATACTCAATGGGCCCTTGGACATGCTCGAGAGGCCACTGGGCAGGTTTGTTGGGCCGTGGGTGGGATCAATTGGCCCCTGGACGAGTGGGCATGCTCTAGAGGCCACTGGGCATGTTTTTGGGGCCCCTGAATGGGCTCAATGGGCCGTAGGGCATGCTCGAAAGGTCCCTGGGCATGTTTTTGTGCCCTTAACCCTATTAGTAGCAGGGGGCAGTTTCTTCCCACCCCTCAGGTTTTTCGCAGATATTTCCCGAACGGCTAAGAGCAAACCCATTAAATTTTGGGACTTTTCCTAGAATTGAATTCCGCATATGGAGTCAAAATTTTGAGTTCCTAACCTGAACAGAGACGGTTCTAGGGCCCAGTTTTGGGAGGATTTTTTTCTGTGACATTTAGCGATAATACGGAGATGCGATCTTCACGGCTTCTTCCTAACTGCCTGAAGTATAAAGGAGTTACATAGGTTTACAGTGATTGAAACAAGTGCAAATTAGTTGATTTTAGTAAGCTATCATAGATATTGTACGGCAGAGGCGGTTTCAGGGACTTGAAAAGGGGAGGTTTACAGGAAGTTATTTTGTATGTATTTTGCCTCCTTTTTTCGCTAACCTGGCACCGCCTATGAATGTAATTATGATTTATAACTGTTGTGTCCGATGTCACAATAGCGCACCATTTCATTTATCGAAAAAGAAGAAGAAAAAAGACTGTTTTATAAGGCATTTATTTCCCCCCCCCCAAAAAAAAATTAAAAAAATCGTGACCTGAAAACGCCTATGATTTTTTAATTTTCAAAAGTCACCATCATATATCAATTCCCAATTCAATATCCGTCGATCCCCACTAGTTGCGTTGAAATCGGTTGATAAACAAGACAGCTGTGTTGGATCACAAATACCTCTAATTCTTGCCGTTTTTGCCCCCCTGTTGCCCCCCTATATTTTTTTTTAGAAATGTATATTGTAGTGAGGGGAATCAAACACGGT